>APFE031135877.1:183252-199925 GCA_000404065.3 Pinus taeda
AAGAGTAAAATCAAGATAAGCAGAAACAATAATGAAAAACACTCTCTAAAGTAAAGCACACATCCTTAATCTAAGAACACACCAACTTAGAAAGAAACTAATCTAAGAAATCTCCACACTAATCTTTTAAGAATAATATCGCTTTAGATAAAGCCCATTCCTAGGTTTACCTAAAGAGACACCGTCAAAATCTTCTAGCTCATAGGCCCCTTTTGCCAGCTTTCACTTGACAATATACGGACCATGCCACATGGGTACAAATTTGCCAGACCCTAGCTTATCGTTTGCTTGATTATAAAGTAAAACTAGGTCGCCTTCCAAAACATTGTGGGGTGTAACATTCCGATCAGACTGAGCTTTGATCCTTTTGGCATGAGTTTCGAGAGCTAATGCAACATTGCGTCGATTCTCATCTAATTGAGCTAAGTATAATAAATGTTTTTCCTCTTTGGAAGTGGCTAGTAATAATTGCACGACAATTTGTAATGACGGGATTTTGCATTCAATGGGCAATACTGCCTCTAAAGCGTAAACTAGTTGAAAGGGAATAAAACCTATTGATGTTTTAACTAAGGTTCGGTACGCCCAAAGTGCTGAAAATAACATGTTGTGCCAATTCGACCGATGAATCCCAATGATTCTTCGGATCATGGTGACTAGAACTTTGTTGACTGCTTCAACCAGACCATTTGCCTGTGGGTAATATGGAGTGGAACTATCGTGACATAGGCCAAGCTGATCTATAAGATCGTTCATCATGATGTTTTGAAAATGACTCCCATGGTCGGTAATAATTTCTTGGGGAACACCAAACCTAGCAATTATATGGTTGAAAATGAAAATCACATCAGTTTTTCCGTCTGCTGAAAATGTAGGCATTGCCTTGGCCCACTTGGTAAAATAATCTACAGCAAGGATGATATACGCATGCCCCCCGGCTGAGTGAGGGTTACATGTAATAAAATCGATACCCCATTTTGCGAATGGACCAATGGCAATGATAGGGTGGAGAGGAGTAGGAGGAGCGCACATCTTACGATCAAAAATTTGGCAATTGTGGCATTTTTGGACGGAAGTAATACAATCTTTGAATAAGGACGGCCAAAAATAGCCAGCGCGCAAAATCTTTTGGCCTGTGGCATACTCTGACATATGACCGCCACACGCTCCAGAGTGGTAGTCAATAAGAACCTTCTCAGCCTCGTCATGAGTAAGAAAATGACGGAAAACAAAATCCACCCCACGACAATGGAGAGTATCTCCTATAATAGTGTAAGGTTGGGATTGGAATCGTATTTTCGGTGTTGAGATCGTGAAGTATCTGGCCGAAAATATTGGGTTTGGAGATAGACAATGATATGTCCGTACCATGGATCAATGGTGCTAATAAGGAACAAGGATTCATCTACGATGGATTCTTCCGCCACATGTTCGGTATCAGCACGAGGGAAGTCACACATTAATTCCACAAAAACCAAAGACTTCTTTGACTTGGCCTTCTCAAATTCCAGGTCAAATTCCTGTAAGATGACAATCCATTTGGAATACTTGCCCCCCATCAATTGTTTAGTCAAAATGTATTGCATAGCGTTACAGTCAGAAATGACGGTGGTTTTGCGTAACAAAATGTAATGACGAAATCGCTGAACAGCTTGGATTGCAACTAAGGCCAGTTTCTCCACATGTGAATATTTTAACTCAGTGGAAGTTAGAGTCCAACTAAGATAGTATATCACATGTTCACTTTCAAATTCATCCTGTTGAACTAAAACCATCCCAATAGTGGAGTGGGAAGCGCCAAGGTACAAGAAGTAATCCTGGTTGTAGTTGGGAGGATGCAATAACAACGCATGGGTCAATGCATGTTTAAGTGCATCAAAATATTTATCAGCTATCTCGTCCCAAAAGAATGGAGTGTTTTGTTTCAACAACAGGGTGAAACCTTTTGTAATCTCGGCGTAGTTAGGAATGAAATGATGTAAAAAGTTTGTTTTCCCTTGCAAACTCTGGAGTAGGCGAAGTGTCGAAGGAGGTGGTAACTTGACGATGGCTTCGACCTTCGAAGGATCAACACGAATTCCGGCTTTGGATACAACAAATCCAGTAAACGACCTGTTTCGATACAAAAAACACACTTGTGCAGATTCATCCTAATCCAATAATGTCTGCATCTCATGAAAATGGCCCATAAGTGAGTGAGATGGTCGACTCTTCATAATGAATGAGCTGGTAAATCATTGAGATAGTGCTGCACAATGTGCTTGACGTTATGAAATGCATAAGACATTGCCCGTTGAAAAGTTGCCCTGATGTTCTTTAGTCCAAAAGGTAACTTGCAATAAGAAAATGTCCCCCATGGACAGATGAATGCCGTTTTTGGTTGATTTGCAGGTAGAGTGTTAATTTGATTGTAACCGGAAAAGCCATCCATAAAGGAGAAAATTTCACTGCCGACACAATCATCGATAAGTTGATTGATATAGGGCATGGGATAATTGTCCTTGGGAGAAGCACGATTAATATCCCTATAGTCGATGCATATTCTTATTGTTCCTTGTTTTTTAGTAACTAGAACAATACTAGATACCCAATATTTCAAAGGAATTGGATAAATGAAACCTGCTTTAAGTAATTTCTCAACTTCTATCTTGATGGCAGCAGCTTTTCGTGGGTGTATTTGACGCAACCGTTGCCGGAGGGGTTTAGCATCTGGGTAGGTTTTGATCTCATGAACAATGATTAAAGGATCAATTCCTGGCATTTCCTCATAGGACCAGGCAAACACGTCACAAAATCCTTGAAATAGGGCTTTATATGTGTTGACTTTAGTGTCCGTACAAGAAGCACCTATGTGAATGTTTTCAACAATCCTAGGTTTGACTGAAATGTCGATAGGAAGCATTCGAGAAATATTGGCTAAATTTTGCTCAGAATTAGGATGTTTCAATGGATTCTGCAGTTCTTTGATGTATTCAAGGGTGAAATGGATTAAAAATCATTTTCAAAGTGATCAATCTCAGGTAAAAATGAAGACTGATGATGAAGATCTTCCCATGGTAATGCATCAACAGAGAACAATTCCCGAATTTGTTCATCAGCGTGAACGGTTTTTGAAAAGGTTGTTGACTTTGAGGTTGAGATTTAAAGTGATTTCCCATTAATCTCATTCACTAGATCAGGGTTGGTTGAATTTGAGTTGGAAAACGACTGTACTGCCTAATAAGCAACTTCAAAGGGACTAAAAGGCATGGCATTGCCAAGAGTGTCCACCTCAGAATCGAATGGAACAATCCAAGGATCATCAAGAACAATGGATTCTGACGGAATCATATGAATGGTTGCGAAAGGAGACGGTACGTTGGGAGGAGGAATTGAAAAAGTTCCGAGTAAACCTGAATCTTTAACTAATCCTACTCCAACATCCTTATAAGGGATAGCGATTTTTCCAACATGTTGAATACTCTCAACAGAGGATGGGTTGGATGAAAAATAAGTTAACTGATCTATTGTTATGATCTATCCATTATGTGGGAACTTAATAAGCCAAAAGACCGATGAAACAACAACAATCATGGCATAAGACTAGCTACGACCCAAAAGAAGGTTGTAATCTAGAGGGTCATCAACCACCTCCACATCTAGATTAACAATTTTTTCTTCCACCCCTATAGGTAAGTCCCGTAAAATGCCATAAGGATGAAACCCTCAGCCATCAAAGGCCTTTAGAATCGTTGGGGATTGATTAAGTGTAGGACAACCAAGGATTTTCAAACACTGTATCGACATAATACACATGGAAGCTCCCTCATCAATCACAGTCCCAAAACAAGGTCTGTTTTTGACTAACACTGGAATCTGGAAACCCATTTGATGAGGTAGACGAGGTGTACTATTTTCTAAATCAAAGACTATGAGGTTTGAGTCCTGAAGATCAACAGCTCCTATAGCCGACAATAGCATTTTACGCTGTGTTGGACAAGATTGCAACACTTCCAAAGCCAACATTGTTGAAGGTGAAACAACTAAAGCTTCAACAATGTTATAGTTCTGAGCAACTCTCGCACGTGGATTGAAAGCTGACTTTCGAAGTATACCCTTAGTGGGTGGTCTGATTACTAAGTCGGGATTTGGTTTCTCGATCTGTAGTGGATCGGAATCATACGGAGCTAAGGTTGATGGATTAGAAGATTTGGCTTCCTTACCACCAAGAGGACTCTTACTCCCGTAATCTTGCGATCGTGTCACAATCCTTACATTTGACATCATCATTATGGGTTCTTCCGAGGCACTAGAGGAAGAACCTACCATTTTACTGTCTTGACTTGGAAAAGGATCCTTCAAAACAGTAGGTGTTTGCGAACCTTTGACGATTTTCACAACCTCGTCACGATGCAGACAATCCCTTGTAAAGTGCTCCTCATCGCAGATGAGACAAGGATATCGAGGTTTTCATTTCTCATCAGTAGATTCAGGTTTATCAGATTTTTCCTTTGAGTTCTGCTTATTCTTCTTCTTACCTTCTTCTTGTCATTAGATTTTGATTTGGTCGTAGGTGATTCTCCGACATGAACATCGGCAGAAATTTCAAGTGATGACTCTCCCTTAGGGGAATCTGGTAAAGTTATAATAGGAGAAGAATTCTTGGAGGATTTCTTCTTAATTTTGGTATTAACAGTACCAATCATACCATTAGCGGCATGAGACACTGAGGGAGCTGCAGCTATTTGATTTTGTTTCGTAAGGTCAGGGATTTTCTCATGTAACGTACTTGACTGCGTATAAACTAAGTCAAGGTACTGAGCTTGAGAAATTACTTGCTCTTGTGTAACTACCCCTACCTTGGCTACATCTTTAGTTATTTTGGGTAATAATTATTTTACAAACCATTCCGCCAAAATTTGATCCAGGATAAAAAATTTCACTAAACGACATCGACGTCGCCATTCATGAAGATGATCTGAAATATAGGTAGATGTCGACTACTTTAATGAAGTTAATGATTCTGTGCCATTGTCATATCGGACTGGCAGCTGAAAATGAGTAAGGAAGGAAGTGGCTAACTGACTAAAATTGTAAAAAGTGCCTCGCAGCAACTCAATGTACCACTTGGCTGCAAGGCCAATCAAAGTGCATTGAAAAAGACGAAGACGAATTGAATCCTCTATAATGGAATTCGATGCACACTAGAGATGGTAAGCCATCACATGATTAGACGGATCTTCTCCTGACTTCCCCTCAAACTTTGGTATATCACTAGGAAACTTATTCGGCATTGGCGGCCAAAACGGAAGATAATTAATGGGATCATTTGTAAGGCGCAACAAGTCAAGCAAATCCAAAGTTGCTATAAACAGTAACTGACGGTTCGGATCCCGAAAACTTGGGGTCATAAGACTAGCCCCAAGAGGAGGATATCCAAGATAACATGGTATTGGATTTACATTTTGGATATTATATCCTCCTGGAAAACCAGGATTAACCGGACCATACTAGGGTTGTTGAAGTTGTTGATACGTATACCTAGGGTGCGGTTGATACTGATAAGCCGAGTTCTGCACAGCGGGACCGAATTGGTACTGCCCCTGTTATGGTTGATAAGTAAATTGTGGTTGACTTGTGACAATTGTACTAGGCCCAGGTTGTCCTATAGGCATGGAAACCAGAGTCTGAATTGTAGGTCTAGACTGGGGTAAAGAGGCCTAAGGAGTTGATACAGGAGCAGTAGAAATTAGAGCTACTGATACTCCAGAAATGGGTGGAGTGGATTGAATAGAAGCCACAACAGTTGCAGCAGACGTTTGGGAAGGAGTTCGGGGCGAACGAGGTCCAGATTGTTGAGTTGCCCCAGGTGTAGCAGTTTGAGTAATAGGCTAGACAAGTTGCTGGGGTGAGCCAGAAACAAAACACTATCTAGATTGGGATGACAATTGTACACTGGGTTGTAGAGTATATTGATCCCACACCACATTCACTCCGGGGTATGGACCCATAATAGGTTGGTCGTATTGAGGACCAAAACTAGGTTGAGTGTAAGATTGATAACTATATGGTACAATTTCGGGTCCTTGGACAAATGATTGACCTGAAGGTGGTTGAAACCTTGAGGTTGATATTGACCCTAGGGTTGGTACTAACCTTGAGGTTGGTACTGACCTTGCGGTTGGTATTGACCTCGGGGTTGGTACTGACCTTGAGGTTGGTATTGACCTTGAGGTACATATTGATACTGGGGTTGAACTTGAGGTACATATTGGTATTGGGGTTGGCTTTGAGGAAAATATTGCCCCGTAGGGACATACTGTCCTTGAGATTGCCCCCCAAGTGGTAATATACTGCCTTGGGGTTGCTCCCTAGGTGGTATTGGAGTACCTTGCGGCTGCCCCCCAGACGGTATTGAACTACCTTGAGATTGCGGATTAGGAGTAGTACCAGACATCATAAGAATCTCTTCGACACTTAACGGTTTAGTTCCGTTATGACCAGGAGATACAACATAATTGATGGGTCGAGGAGAAGCTCCTAAAAACATACCAGATACAGATTGATACCTAGGATGAACAGAAGGACCGCCATGTAAGAAGGTTTTTGGCGTCTGTGTAAACAAGAACGACTGTCTTGACATATTCAAAGGAGGATAATAACCTCTGGGTGTTGGATGGAAAGGAAATCGAGGTGCTGAAGATGCGAGACCTGGATTTTCTAAGAAATGGGTCAACGAAATATACCAAGAGTCACCTCTAATGGGACTATAGAAAATAGATTCACGCTCCCTAAGTTCAATAGTCGGTTGATTTTCAGGGATGCTTATACCTTCATTCGGACTTGAACTTACAATTTCTTCAATGGAAATGAGTCCAGAAGGAAGATTCTCGGTAATGATATTTTCTACTCTGGGTGAACTAGGACCACTAGAAACAGGAGAAGCAAATCCTGAAGATGGAGTAGCAGCAATTTCAGTTTCAGGTTCAGAGATTTCAGGTTCTTCGGCTAATGAGCTAGTAGGAGTGATACTACCAGTAACGTCGGAAAATGAAATCGGTTAAGAAATATGTTCTGTTTCTTTCACTAGATGATCAGGATGTACAATCAACGAAGACTCTCCGGCCTCTGGTGACCCAACCCTACTTTCACTAGGTGTGACAAGAGCTTGCAACACTTCCAGTTAACTTGGTGTAAATTCGGGAGGCTGCCCCCGTAGTTGACGTGATTGTCTTGGTAATTCAGCCACAATTAATTATTTAGTTACTTCACACGAAAACAAAGAAAATCTCAAGAAAAACACCTAAAGTCCCTAAAGAACCAATCAATTTGAAGCACATGCCTAACAAATCTAGGAGATCAAACCACATAGAAACAGTATCTTTCCTGATCGAAAACACTAGTTGGTGATGAAATCCAACGTCGCAGAATTCAATACAGAAATGGCAGTTGGAACAGTTACCCCGAAAACCTGCTTAATGAAATAGACTGGCACAAGTTTCTCCACTATAACCGTCTCAAGTGAAGATAACCCCCCAGAGAGTCCAACTGAGTCTAGTCGACGTCTGCTCCAGGTACAGTGGGATCTTCCCTCCACTGTCACCTAGGAAAGAATCCTAAAGGTTATGGTCACTAAGGTCACCAATGGAAACAAATATACCTGGGGGAAAAGTCTACGATCCGATACGCACACAAGGGTAGAGTAACAAGCTCATTCCCCTTGAAGGCTCCTTGACATAATCCAAGGTTTACCAACAAGTGACCCCAAGCTCCTCGACAATGGTTAATCCGAGGTTTACCATTTTTAATACGTGAATATCTTCTATCGTTCCCAATGAGGAAGGATTGATTCCCACACTGGTTTGGATATGATCTTGTGCTTCTCCTTTAAGAGGAGCTTTCCCAGAGCCTAGATGTAACAATTGGAATTTCTCCCTACCACAAGATCGACTACTTGTTTGTTTAAACTATCTTGGAGAGTTAATTACTCCCTACTCCAAGATACTAGCCAAATCTATGTTGGTGAAAAGTGCCCTAGAAAATAAAAAGATTGCTAGATTGATTTTAATTAACCGTTAATTTTATTGTTTGTTCCTTAAGTCAATGGGTGCAGAGATGAAACTTTATGGTATGAATACTTGACTCCAAAACACTAAAAAACGCACCTAAGATGATAACAATTATTTTCCTTTTCAATGAATTTCTAGCTAAGGAAGAGTTGAAAATGCAATGCTTTGAAAATCAAATCTTTCTCTTAACTTACCACTAATTTTTTTTTTTTTATCTTTTTCAAAACACTTTTAAAAAATGAGGCTACTAATCACACTCACAAAAAATCCCTTTGCTTTTCGACAACCAACAACTACAGAAATAAGCAATTCCTTTAAGAGAGCTTTTTAAGATTTCTAGAAAAACTCTAAAAAACTATTGAAAACAAATTTTCAACAAACTTGTATAATTTCTATGAATATCTCAAAACTATGATCTAATCTTGAGATCTAAACGAAAATGGATTGAAAAGAAACTTGAAATGTTTTTGAGGATGCTCAACTCAATCTTTCAGCTTAACTAAGGATCAATTTGTTCACTCAACAAACTAATCAAAAACATCCAATTATAATTTAATAGAAAAAATGAAATTCAAAACTTTTAATCAAGTTTAATCAAAGTTTTTCAAAAGAGACAAATGGGATCTAGATCTCTTCACGGATAGATTTCATAAGCTAGTCAAACTCAGCAAGAAAACCAGAGGGACCACGGTGATCTAAGACTCTAAGGATTCGAATCTCTGAGCTACTACAAAGACCAAGCAAAAACCAATCCAATAGAAAAAACCTCTTAGAAATCACTTCAAACGAGAATGCCAATGAAAACTAACTCACAAGGAACTTTTGTCAAGACAAGTGCAGATTTGGGCATATACTAACAGCTATGGACAAAAACTAAACCTAACTGGGGAGATGGATCTTAGGTTTTTCAGATTTTTGACAAGGGTTTGCACGCATCTAGTAGAACTAGGTGCGGTGCCGCTCTGTGTTACACTGTAACAGTGTGGATAGGTCCACACTGTAACTAACTCAGAGGGTGCAGTCCTCATCCAAAATTTCAAAAAATAAAAATCCAACCAAGATCTAACCAGTACCCAAATTCACACAAATAAAGGAAAAATCAGAAACAAAAACTTAAGTTTCTCAAGTCAAAGCAAAGACAAATCAAAAACCAAACCAAACCATTCCCCAGTGGAGTCGCCAATTTGTTGGCTAGATAAATCGTTCTTGCAAACAAGACCAATCTCCCTAGTATCAAATGATATCTAGCAACAAACAGCACAAGCAAATCTAGTTTTCTCTAAACATGTTTCAATTCATTAATGAATACTAAGAGGTGTAACAGACCCTACCTCGGTCTAATGCTTGTTTGAGGCAGTTTTATTCCAACAGCTCCAAGAATTTCTTATTTAATAACCTACATACACAAACAAACACACATCAAAGCATACCTGTGTATAACAAAACATGTTCATTATGAAGATCAAGGAGCTCATAAAATAAAGCATTAGAGACAGGTCATTGAGAAAAGCAAACTTGATTGTATTAACTTTATGAATAAAAGAACCTTACAACCTTTGCCTTGATGTTGCACAACTTCTTTCCAGGGTCCAACAGGAGTCTCCTCTACTTTGACAAGCCTCACTCACTTCCCAAACGACATGAAAGGTATGTGATCTCTCCTCTCATGAGCTCAAAAAGAAAGCCTAGTTTTCAACAACATTTACCCTCAAGAATCTTCAGCTTTCAACCTCCCTCACAACCAGCCCAATGTATGAATTTATAGTGCAAATGGAAGAAGTTGCAACTCCACCATTAAAGGGATAAGTTCCTCCCTCAATGGGATAAGCACCTCATATCATGGAGTTAGCTCCCTTAGTTATGGAATAGATGAACCAAGGTGGAGTAGACTTGCCAGTGTAATATTCCTTCTAGAAGTCTCTAGAAGTGACCCAAGATGAGTTTTTAAGAATGAACTCATGCTTTTTAACTTTTACAGGGGTTCGCACCCATTACTCAATAGACAGAGCAGTTAGGTTCGCAGGAAACATGACCGTAGGGTGCAGCACCACAGGCAATGCTAGGAGAAAGTGCGAAACCAAGATTTGAGACTTTTTTAAGGTCTTTCTCCCATTTTCGAGGCTTGACATGAAGAGCTGAGTTTAAGACTTGCAAAGGAGGTATGTATGAGTGTTGATGGACTCACACAAACTGTAGAAAGGCATGGTGACAATTTTTTTGTGTAACAGGGCAAATACAATCAATGGATCGTCATTTTACAAGAATTCGATCTCGAGTTCTTGTCTGCCAAGTCTAAAAAATATATGGTTTTCGCAGAATTAATTTCCAAGCTGCCTTGTGGAGAGGATATTGTTTATGAGGAAAGTTTTCCCAATGAACATCTCTTCCTCATCTCTTCACTCGACCCTCGGTATGAAGATATCATTGTCTATCTTCAGACATCGAAGTTTCCCTCTACTTTCTCTAAGGATGAGCACCAGAAATTACATCACCCGGCTAAGAACTATGTCATAACTGGTGATACATTATATCGTCGAGGGGTTGATTTAATCCTTAGGTGTTGTTTAACCTTAGAGGAAGCAGATTCAGTGCTCAATGATTGGTACAGTGGAGCTTGTGGTGGTCATCTTTCAGGGCTTGCTACAGCCCAATGTATCTTGCATGCCGACTATTTTTGGCCTTTGCTCTTCAAAGATTGTGTTGAAGCGGTCAAATGTTTTCACCCCTGTCAAGTTTATACTCGGAAGATGCATGCACATGCAACTCCTCTTTTCCCCGTTATCACTGTCGGTCCTTTTACTAAGTGGGGTATTGATTTTACAACTTGTAATCTGCCTTCATAAGCGAATCACAAGTACATTATCGTGGCCGTAGACTACTTAACGAAGTGGGTTGAGGCCATGCCCTCTTATAAAAATGATAGAGAAATAGCGACATTGTTCCTTTTTAATCAAATTATCTCAAGGTTTGGTATCCTGAGAGAGATTATCATTGACCATGGCAATCATTTCCAAAACCAACTAATGTCTGAATTGGCTCTCAAATTGGGTTTCTAGCAAGAGCACTCGTCTCCATATTATCCTCAAGCTAATGGACAGGTCAAGGCTGTGAACAAAACCCTTAAGATGATCCTGCAAAGGACGATCGACAAAAAATGGTCCAATTGGCATATTATGTTGTATCCGGCTCTTTGGGCATACCGAACCTCCATAAATACTACTACAGGTTTTACACCTTTTTAGTTAGTTTATGGGATGGAATCTATCTTTCCTATTGAATGTGAAATTTCATCTCTTAAGTTAGATATTGAGCTCCTTCCAGAGACCTCTAGTCTCAAAGAGTTCCTCCTTCATTTGGAACATCTCGATGAGTAGCGTCCAGATGCCACCACAATCAATGAGGCTCATAAGAAAAGGGTTAAAACTAAGTGTTACACAGTATTTTGTGACCATCCCTGTTATCCCTTCTCTCGCACATTGGAGGACCTATTCCGGGACCTATGAGAAGTGACATAACCTGAAAACACCTGCATTGTATCCCCTTGAGTATGTACTTCATATGCCCTGAAGACACCTTCTGTAAAATACCCATAAAAATATCCCTTTTTCCATTGGCGTTGTTCCTCAGTGTATCACCAGTGCCAATGAGGGAAATCCTCCAAAGAGGGCGCGCCAGCTGGCGCTCTATATCAAAGTCGCACTAGCACCAACCCAGTTGGGTAAAGTTTTTAACAAACCAACTTGAGAAGGTTCTTCCTAACCTATTCATGAACTGATTCCAATTTGAGTTAGTTCAGTTGGGCTTCGAATCTCCATGGAAGGGAAGTAGTTCTCCACCTCTCATGGAAGCTTCCTTATGATAAGGACAATCCCATGAATCTTGTGGATGATCGTATCGCCTTCTCGTCCCTCTATATAAGCTTGTCCTTTTGCCTTTGACAAGCTAGTTAGTAATTCTACCCTCCAAACTCCAAATTCTAAGTCCCAAAGTCTGAGAATTGCTAAGCTCATGCTACAAGAGGCCTTGTTCATCCCCATAAGGCTATATCTTTAAGGAGGAGATCCATGTCCAAGTAACCAAGGAGAGAGAGGCTTGCTCCCCGTCCCCTACAAGCTTTGCAAGGCATGTGTTGCTGATCACCCAGCCAAAGGAAGATTTGACGCCAGAACTTGGTTGTATTCTCTTTTGTTTATCAATAATAATATACTACTATCATTATAGTTCCACTCTTATTGTCTTTATAATGATGTACGAGTTGTATCCTTTCTGACTGATACATAGTTGGATTTCTTGGATTTTATGCTTGTATTCATGTTGTTCTTTGCATGTGCAGGTGTCTATTCATAAATATCGTGAGGATTGTGACAAGTTGAAGCAAAAGAACGAGAGTGACGACTCTTCTACAAATACTAGTGTTGGATTCGAGGTAGGCCCTCATCATCGGTCTTTACTTTGCAATTAGGAACCTGCGTGTTAGCGTTGTTTGATTGTTGCTAGACCCCATTTAGGCTAGTGGGATCACCTCTGTCCGCAGAGGGGATTTACCTGTACAACACTAAGTATGATAAAGTTTTCTGTCCTCGAGTCTTTTCTGAAGGTGACCTTGTCTTGGTCTATGACCAAGATAAGGATGCCTTGGGGGCAGGCAAGTTCAAGCCTATGTGGTACGGTCCTTTTATAATTAAATGAGTTTTAGAAAAAGGGGCATATGAGTTAGTCAATTTTGAAGGAAACAAGTTGGTAGACGGGCTCTACCTCAAGAAGTACTTTGCTTAAGTAGCAGCTAGGCAATGGATTCTTTCTACATTTTGTAGTTTTGTACATATCGCATCGGGAGTTTTTGATATTGACACTTTTTGGTTTGCTGCGGCAGGTGTTGATGGATGAATTGGTCTATTCTGGATTTGCCAATGGTGCTAGTAGGCACACTCGGAACCTCGCTTCCGTAGCTTGGGTAATGTACTATCCAACTAGTTAGTTGATGGTGTCAAGGGGAGTATGCATTGGTCCCTCTTCAAATAATATGGCTGAGTATACTGCCGTCATTAATTTACTATCTGAAGAAATTTCTTATGGAATCGATTCGTTGGTAGTCTATCTTGATTCACAACTGATAGTGTCACAATTGAATAACATTTATCAGGTAAGAGATCCATGTTTATATCGCCAGTATTTAAGGGTGAGGTTGTTGCAAAGATCATTTATTTACATTAATTATCTGCACATTCCAAGATCTTATAATTGGTTAGAAGATTCCATTGCTAATCAAGCTTTAGACTAGCACATCATTCATTCATCACAATAAAATCAAGCATCAAAAAGTCGAAACTGTATATATATATCATAAAATATCTCGAGTGTACATAAGTGTGTCCAAAATAATATACAAAAATTGGGGCTCAAATGCCCATAATCATGTCTAGTACATCTAATGCCCTGACTCAAGATGAGTTGTTAAGTATGCGACTACTACTTTGGCCACACGCCTAAAATTCTGAACCCATTCCCGTGGCATGCCAACCACATGATGTTGCATATCTATAGGGAGATCCTCTATAGCCTCCATCGGTACTCGGTGAGTTAATCTCACCAAGTGTCGCTGAACTGTAAGTAGGAGTCGCTCTGTATTGGCAGCTGCCTCTTCGGTGCCTCAGCCACGACGTCCATGCCATGGGAATCCATCTGGCTGTACTGGCCCAATATCGGGAACATGATCATCATATTAGTCATTTGAATCCTATCAAAATATTTTACAAGTTCATTTTAATATTTGAAAAATAAATAAAATAAATAAAATCATAAAATCAAAAGCATTTGTTACCTATATTGTCCCATGTCATGTCTGGTGGTAAAGCTACATCAAGATCTCCTTGGAAGTCCAAACCAGCATAAGGGTAATCATCCACTACGATGATCTGCTGCTCCCACTAGGAGAAAAAGTCACCGTCGAAAGCAATATGTGGAAAGTCCCCACATCCTAGTTGTTTCATCAGGTCAACCCACCTGCCCATCTATGGATCTCATGGGGTGTTGATCAAAACTGATACTCTAGGATGGAGTGTTGGGACCCTCTCAAAGAAGAAAGAGCAAAAAACAGATCCATATCCAAAGTTTTTGGTCTGGCCTTCTTGATAGAAGTAAGTTGTCTCTTCAAGTTGGCGAGAAGAGGAGCACACTAATCAAATACTATGGTGAGACAATCTACCGCCAAGCTCAGGGCAGGGCGTGAAGCCTAGTGTAAGGAAGCTGATCTGTTCACTCTGGCTACAGTGAACAGGATGATCCTTAATGATAAACTCTCCATGTGCTTGATTGGAATTTGAATTCCAATCTTTTCTAGATGACCCGGGCAATAGATATGTACATAGTCCTCGATAGAGAGGATACCTCATGATCTGCTCGTGGAATGTACTACCTCTCCCCTCCAGGAAAGGCTAGTGATGAAATAAACATCATCAATCTCTATCCTAAGTGGCATTTGATCGATTATGAATGAGTCATCCTCGATGCTCCAGTGGTGAATAATCATTTCGAGCAAGCGTGTGTTTGCTTTCATGTTTGGCATTTTGAAGAAATTTAGCAAACCACATCCTCTTAAGGCTTCTAGGGCATTAAGATTGTTCATAACCTCATCATCCACTAAGGCATGCTCTCTTTCCCTCCAGGTGACTGGCATGCTGAAGAAAAAAAAAGTTTAGACTGTTAGTACTTCATTTTGAAGTTTTCAGAGTGTATACGTGGGTCCGTTCCATACACAGTCACGTCTAGAGCCTGCGTATAGGTGGGTTTCATATATCCAACCCATGCATATGCCGTGAAACATTTTTGACATAAATTCAACAATGAAACTTGAATTAAAATTTTTAAAACCAATCACAAATGAGTGCAAGATGGGTTTAAGGGTTACTTGGTGATTTTGGGAAGATTTTTATGGTCGAATTTGGCAAATGGAAAAGCTTGCTTCTTTTTCTTCACTCCTTGTGCTCTCAACTCAAACAGTAATAATGGTGAGTCAAAAAACTATTTTATAAACTTTGAAAATGTCAAATTTTTTCAAAACTTGGTTTTGTCTTGTCTCATATAACTTTTAACCTTGGATCTTGGAATGTCGAGAATGGTTTGATTTTCAGGACATTTTGGATGCTTTTTCAATAGTTTTGAGACGGTTCCATGACTGTTGACCCATCATGGTAGGTATCATTTTCTCATTGGAATATAGGTTAGGGAAGCCATTTTTCCATTGCATTATGCATACTAGCCTCTATTTGTCTATAAACTTTCCATAGGGTCAATCCCATCATGTTATGGTTCGTAAACCATCTTCACTCGCCGATTCTTTAAATCATGGCACAATGGTAGAGCCATACTTTTCATGGCCATCGTAGTTAGCACTTCACTGACATTTGTTGCCCATGCTGCTTCGATTCAAGTAGGCTTGGGAGTCCTCTATAGTCCCACCATGACTTATGTGATGAAGGCTCATTCCTCTTTGCTTCTTCACTTCATTCTGGCCTTATACCTTAGAGGCTCCTTCATGTTGAATTATACTATGGTGTTGCATTTTGACCATTTGCACCTTTTGGCCTTGAGCTGGCTTCACTTGGACTTGTGTTTAAGGCAACTTTTGACCATGACATCTACAAAATCAAACTTGCATCCCCTTGACTTCTGCAACTTAACACACCCTGACCCATGGAAGGAACACTCCTTTGAGTTTCTTTGACCAGTTTTCGTCTCCCTGCATTGAGCATAGGATTATTCATATCCTAGGAAGTAGATCATTTGTTTCAATAACACTCATTCTTTCCACTGTACTATAGCATTCTTTTATTCTTTTTCCAGCTTAAAGAAAAAGACAAAAAAAATTATATATTCAAAAAAGAGCGGGAATGGGACAATATTTCCATTTATTGTTGGCAGCTAGAGTTAGTTGTGTTTCCCTTGAACAAAGCACTCAAAACAAAGTCTCCTCCATTTGGGCAGGATTTAGTTTGACTTAGGTACGCTTTAGCCTTGTTATTGAGTCAGTTCTCCCCCGATTGGTTATCTCTTCCAATCATATGGAGGGTTCATTAATACTTCCTGCATGATGAACTTATACAGATTCATCATATGTTGCCACATAGTCACATTGAGTTGTGCTTTTTTTCAAGGAAAGTTAGCCTGAGTCGGCCTCTCTGCAGTTCCTCTTGACTCATTTCTCAGTCGGCCATCCCTAATTGTCAGTGTATTGTCTATCATCGCATCAGTTGTATTGGTCCTTTACTCATGCGGGTTTGAGAAGGTCTCCATTGACTTCTTGTTGGCGGGTCTTGCCCTTATCGACGACGACATCGTGCTCTGGGACAGGCCTAGAGCTGCAACCTGGCCCTACTTTCATTATTAATAGGTCACCTTGTGCTCAGCATTGATCAATATCATGGGTCTGTTGGATCAGGTGCATAGCAAACTTAATTAAACACACAGCAGAAAAAATAAACAAGCACATAAGACACAGCTTTTAACGTGGTTCACCCAACCAATCTGGGCTACATCCACCAAACATAGGCATCAGGAATATATTAATCAAATTGGAGATTACATCAAGAAATCCTCACACACTCTTAGCAAATCATCTGAATGATT
>APFE031135877.1:206814-242039 GCA_000404065.3 Pinus taeda
CTAACAACCAATGTTGATCATGTTTTGAAACATTAACTGACAATACCTCATCACTCATACCTGAACCTGATACTGAACCCGTATCTGTGGTGTTGGCTTCCTTCTTTTCTATCGAAGAGCCTTCTTTAGCAGCCTGCTTTCGCTTCCAGCAATCCTTTTTCAGATTTCCAGCCTTGCCACAATTCCAGCACTTCACCTTTGGCTTCTTTCCTTTGGACTTTGAGCGAGAGTCGCTATGCTTTCCCCCGGACTGTCTCTCTCGTGAGTGACCTCTGGCCATCATTACCTCTGATGTAGAGGTGTCTGCATTCGACCTCTTCCTCGTCTCCTCAGCCAACAAGGCTCCAACAACATCATCAATCTCAAGAATATCTGATGTACTAAAACTTATGGAAGTAACAAAATGATCCCAGGATTCAGGCAAAGAACATAATAGAGTTATTTCCTTATCCTCTGAATCAAATTTTACATATAGACTGTTTAATTGCACCAACAAGGTATTAAAAACATTCAAGTGATCAACAATTGAGGTACCTTCTTTCATCCACAAACTGTAAAGCTGCCGTTTTAGGACAATTCGATTTGTCAAAGATTTTTTCATGTAGAGCTTCTCAAGCTTCGACCACAGGCCTGCGGCGATTTTCTCTGACACAATGTTGAACAGAACATCGTCCGCCAGACATAACCGAATTCTGCTCGAAGCTCTATCATCCATCTCATCCCATTCATCCTCTTTCATGGAAGGAGGCCTTTTGTTTTTCCCTAACAGTGCTTTCGCCACACCCGGTATAATTTCGCAGCACCAGCAATTTATTCACTCCACGCCACGCAGTACCAATATATCCACAACACGCAGTTTGTGTATACCAGATCCACGCCAGTTGGAAATGTATCCATGCTCAGCGCGCAAGGTAATGGATGGCTCCAGCAATCCACGTTATGCAGCCACAACAATCGATTACAAACAACCCATGCAACAATCGATTTCTCCACCGCAGCAACGATGTTGAACACCTCCAGTCAAACGTACCAACAACAATCAATCTCAGTGCCTCCAACATGCTCTGATACCAATTGTTGGATCAGGTGCACAACAAACTTAATTAAACACACAGCAGGAAAAATAAACAAGCACATAAGACACAGCTT
The DNA here is from genome assembly GCA_000404065.3 of Pinus taeda. NCBI lineage: Eukaryota > Viridiplantae > Streptophyta > Pinopsida > Pinales > Pinaceae > Pinus > Pinus taeda. The sequence goes on from APFE031135877.1 coordinate 207,964, forward strand.
TTAATGTGGTTCACCCAACCAATCTGGGTTACATCCACCAAACATAGGCATTAGGAATATATTAATCAAATTGGAGATTACATCAAGAAATCCTCACACACTCTTAGCAAATCATCCGAATGATTGCCTGTTATATAGCATAGAGAATCTAACAGCCTCATAAATCCCTCACATCAAATATAGGAGGCATTAACTCCCTCCCAACAACCTGGAGCTAATCTAGGAACTGAATCCCTATTGTTGTCATCCTTCAGATATTTTTGCCTATTTGACTAAAACAGAAAATCTCAACAATTTGACTGAGTGGTTTCCCTGGTGTTCGACATCAGCTTACACTATCACACATTGGGATTCGTGCAGTACGTTGGTTTCCATTTGACCCTATTGGTGGATACCTTGCCTCTGTGTCAGCTTTCATTATTGGTTGGTTTAGAGGATTTCTGTCGTGTGCTAGCCACATCTTGTGTACACCGGAAATGTGCTTCAGTTGGGTTACTACATATTTTTTGTCTAATTCCTTCCACATTATTGGCCTACAAGTTACACTCACGCTAGATTGATGAAGGACGCCTTAATGCCTTCCTTCTAGCGGATCTTTCCCCATTTACTATGACTCATTTCTCTGGGGCAAAGGTCTAGAGTCCATTTGGCAGTACCTTGGGGTTTGCAGTCATTAGTGGCAGATCCTTCGCTCTCAACAATGGGAAACCATCACTCTCTCCTGATTAATAGATTCTTACAGGTGTTCGAATCCAACTCATCTATTCACACTTGTTACATTGTACTGGGTACCTTGATGCTCATTATCATTATAGGTGAGTAGTCTCGCTTTTTTTAATGGTATACATCAATGACCAGTAATGAAACGATTTCTCATGTGGTTGACATCAGATCATTTATTCCCATGATGTAGAAATGTACCACGATGGTCAATGAAGACCTCGGGTTACATCAACATTCATTGGTTCACTTGACAGTTGCTCCTGTTGTTGCTAGTTGATACCACTCCACCTTATATATTGTAGTCATTCATGGAGACATCTTATATGCTGACACCTGAGTTTGTAGTTTAGTACCATCTTATTCTGTCATGTTCATTCAGTAATTTTGGGATCAGTATTTGATATCAGTGATCAGCTTCATCCTTCAGCATCATTGACATTCTTATATGTGATATTCAGACATGTACTTGTTCGATCGTGATCAAATGAACCATTATGTATTTCCTAGTCTTCTATACTTGTATACTTAGTGGATTCGATTGTACTTGATATGCGAACATGCTTTACTTTCTCTGAGCATGGGTACGCTTGCCTCAGACAATCTTTCTTTTTGATCTCCTTTTGTGGCTTGGCAGGTTGAACTTCGGTGAAGTCCTTCTCAGTTTTTGATAGGTTTCCTTTCCATGTACTTTCTTAATACATTTTGGCCATCATGTACCCCTTCTGACCTCATATATTAGGGGGCATCTGTTATAGCTCCAAATCTCACTCTTGATCTTTGTGATGCTGCACTCTTGGCCTAGGGCAACCCTCCTTCTAGACTTGGTCTAAATACTTAAAAAATAGTGTTTTACTACCTATACACGACATTTCCCTGAGCTGAATGTGTGTGTACGTAGGTCTGTGTATACCCAACCCACGTATATGTCTTAAAACACTTAAAAAAATTAAATATCCTTAATTTCAAGGAAATATCATGGGTTTTACCTATTGATTACCTATTAGTGCCCGTGGCCCAACTGTTCCCAACGGATTCCCAACTAAAAAAATACTTTGGGAGAAGTATAAAAAGGCTTTAATGGGAAGGCCTAAGGGAGGAGAGAATTAAAAAAAAAATCACTCTGCGAGATTATCTCTGATTAGGTCTGAAGATCCTTGTGCTTCCAGCACTTCCCCCATTACAGGAAGCCCTTGTTTCCTTGATTTATGATGTCTTTTCAGTAGTTGAGATATCCTTGTGTGAGTCATGGAAGGAGCCTTTTGAAGACTTGGGATTGGATGAATCTGGGAGACGGTTCCGCTTGGAGCCTGCAAGAGGAAGATTCAGGTGATATCATTCATTGTTTTACTTTAGTTATCTACAATAAAGAAACATTTGTCTTGTTCTTGAAATCAATATTCTTCGTGCTTATGATGTTGTCATCATGGTTTGCATATGAATAACTGTTTCAATTATATAACTAAATTCCTTTCAATATGCTATGAAGTTGATTTCTTTATGATGTTTGGTCCATATACTGCTATGCTTCCATTAATTGATTGTTTTGCAGGTTGAAGGATCGAAAGGAACTCCAAGAGGGTTTTCACCTTGGCTAGATCTACCAAAATGAAGGACCCCCAGGTGCACCTCTCTTCACGTAGTTTGCTTATATTAGTATCATGGTTGTGTGGAATGCTTGTTTTTCATTGTAGATAACCCCTGCTCTGCTAGGGTATTGACCCAAGACCCTAGGGGACTTTGTCACTCAACACTCGTCCACGTACCTTCGAGCATATAGGGCAATGTTATAGTACATAAAGTATATGGGAATGCTCTCACTATGCGGTTTTGCATTAGATAGCGCAAATACGGATTGTGCCTCCATGTATTTTTGGGTATATATGGGAGGACAATACTAGGTTGCTATCCATACTTAGGTAACCAAGTCAGCCACCTTTTACACTGTGATTCACTAAACACAGCATTCAGGGAGATTGCCTGCTCATACTTCTTGGTTTTCCAGGAGGTATTCTGCAGTTCACAATTGCTTGGTAATCCTTTTCCTAGATTATCCCTCTTTTGTTCTGTTATGTTATTTTGATTAGAATAAAATTAATTGACAATGGATAACATCCTCCATGCTCGATCCTTTGTTGATCTTAGGTTGAGACATATGGGGACAAATTTGGAGTCCATTGATCAAGAAATTCCTTTTCATAGGAATCCTAGTCCTTTTCCTCCTTTTGGAAATATTGGTGCTCCTTACATGGCTACATTGTCCCTTTTGAGATTTACCATTGGCTTGCTAGTATGGTTGTTTTTGACCTCCTTGGTTCAAAATGTCATGATTTCTTTTCAATCGAGTACTCCTCCAACTGGACAAAATCAACCTCCAGTTGATGCTAAAGTTGACACTTTGCCTTCTTCCTCGGTTGTTTCTTCCTCCCCTTATTCCTCTTCACCTGGTAAACTTATTGGTACTAGTAAATAGGTGGCTAAGAAGAAGAACAAAGGGAAGAAAAAGAAGAAGAAGCAAATTCAGTAGAGGGGAAACCAAGCAACAATTGCTTTGAATGCAACATCTAATGAGAAACCATTCATCAAGCCTCATAAAGTTCGATATCCATGCAAAATTTTTGCGGGAGACCATCTTCTTCGAAATTGTCCTGATATTCCTTAGATCTTAGAAGAAGGGTCTTCTCGTTCACATCATCCTGTGTCATCAACTACTGGAGATCATGTTTGTGACACACCATCAACTAGTGGTAGAAAAGTTCATGGAAATAAGGATAAAGTTAAGTTTCCCTGTAGGTTATGTGAAGGGAATCACCCCATTCACCTTTGACCCTATCTGGATGAAGCCCAAAAAGTGTTGGATAACCGTCCTCCTTCACTGCAGTGACTTACATCTGATTATAGTAAAATCTACCTTAATCCTTCATTAGTCGATGAATTGACTAACCAAAATCAATCATCGGTCAAACCCACTCTCTATGAAAGTGAATCCTATGAGTCTATACCCAATCCAAATCAACAGGTCGAGGAAACAATTGACTCGATTTTACCTTCAATTAATTGTACCTTTCCCATAGAGAGTGAGCATGATACCACTCAGGTTCTTTTCATTTCTTCAGATTCCAATGAGCTTGGGGGAAATCCTCTTGTTCCATCAAGACAGGAGGAAAATCCTCCTACTCTCGTAACTCAAGGGTTTAATTCTCCCATTTCTATGGTACCCCCTCCAAGTGGTCTGGTCACTTCCTTTGATTGGAATCGACTGGCAGGATTCTATCTTCCTTCTTATGCGCCTTTCCAGATCATAGTATAGGTTTGTAATATTATTTTATCAGACACTATTATAGATGAAGGTGCATCTTTGAGAATCCTTTCCTCAACTACTTGGAAAGTGCTCGGTTCACCACCACTTGTGCCTGTTACCCAGAATCTGATGGCTTTTAACAGAGAAACCAGTCAACCATTAGGGATCCTTCCTCAATTACCTATTACTTTGGGAGGAAAAATCATTTATCTGAATATGATGGGAGTCCCAGGCCCTTTAGATTACAATTTACTTCTTGGGCATGATTATGTTTATGACATGGGAGCTATTTTTTAAACACTCTTTCGAGTGATGTGTTTCCACATGAAGGCAGAATTTTCAGCATTGACCAGCTTTCATTTCCCAATCCAAATATGGCTTCCTATCAACCATCTTCTCTAAATGGTCCTTTGGTACCAATGGTATCTTCCTCGCCACGAGTTAATTATGTGGCAACCCATTCCATGCCTACACCAACTGACGATCAATTCAATGATGTTGTACATTATGTACTGGGGGCATTAGAACTAGATCTCTCTAATGGATTCCTTGCTACAGATCCCTTCTAAAGCATTATTCTCCCCTTTGATGAGAACTTCTTGGAAGTCATGAAATCTTATGAGTCATGATCGAGGAATATGAGGATAGTTCCTTGTCTTGTGTTAACCTCGTTAAAAAATGAAACAAAGAGTAGGAAGATAGTTTGTTGTCTTGTGTCAACCTCATTAAAAAACGAAACAAGGAATACGAGGACAGTTCCTCGTCTTATGTCAACATCGTTAAAAAATGAAATAAAGGATATGAGGATAGTTCTTTTACTGTGTCAACCACATTAAAAAATGAAATAGGTCCCAGAGCATAGTTCCTTGTCTTGTGTCAAGCTTGTTAAAAAATGAAACAAGGAATCTCAAACAAGTTCCTTGTCTTGTGTGAAGCTCCTTAAAAAATGAAACAAGGTCCCCTGGAGCAAGTTCCAAGTGTAAAATCCTAGTCAAGTCTTTCACTTGATCTCATAAAAAAACCTTCATTCCATCTACCTGATAGCCATGAGTAGTTTACTTAGGTGAATGTAATGAAGCTTGGGGGGCATGCATGTAGTGGTAAAGTTAAGTTTCCCTGTAGGTTATGTGAAGGGAATCACCCCATTCACCTTTGTCCCTGTCTGGATGAAGCCAAAAAGGTGTTGGATAACCATCTCGCTTCAGCGCAGCGACTTCCATATGGTTACAGGAGACTCTCCCTTTCATCATGTTGGGGGCATGTAAACCAATCTCAAGCATAGTTCTTCATTTCAAGCTTCTATAAAAATGAAACTAAACTCAAGCATAGTTATTCATTTTAAGCTTTTCTAAAAATGAAACTGAATCCAAGTATAGTTTTTCATTTCAAGCTTGTGTAAACATGAAACTAAATCCAAGCATAGTTCCCTATGGTTCAGTCTTGTCTAAAAATGAACCCATTTCTATTTTAACCCTTGTGATTGCCATTTCATCAACCTCTTCTACCAAATGAGCCTTAGTTTTTCTCATTCCATTGTCATTATCTGCTTGGTCGATCATACGCTTTCACTTGGTTGTTTTACCCTGTTGAGGAACAATTGCAATGAGTGGTCTTATTAGCCAGCCTCTTCACAGAAATCAACATGTTTTCAGAAGTTCCAACATCACTAGAACCAGTTGCTATCCTAGACACCACTCATTCCTCAAAGTGGAGTCCTCTTTAAGCTCTTTTCAAACTCTCGAAATATGAAAAGATTGTCGAGCGCTTGTCCTTTTCAGCTCATTAACGGATTGGAAATGACATCTACTTAGTATAATTTTAACCCTTTTTCAGTCTATGATAGATTGACTACGAAAAAGGAATACCTTGACCAAACATGGTCAATAGGTTCTCTCTCGTATTGCTTTATGCCTTTTCAGGCTTGAGAGACAAATCAACGAAAAAGAACTTGTGGATTTTTCTTTTTTGTCCCTTTGCAAACTCTCTAAACATGAAAAGGACCAAGTTATCTTTGTCATTAAACTAGTTAAAACATCAAATAGCGACAAGCTTGTCCATCTAGATAAGACCAATTTTCACCTTCGCTACTATTATTATTAGCACTAGTACACCATTATTTTCACTATTAACTTCTAACATACGAGGAGCTATTACATCCTAGCTACTGCTTTTCTCTGCTTCTGAGCCTCCTAGACTCATCAAAACATCAAATAGCAAAGGATTCACCCAAAGGGTGGAATTATACAACAAGCATATGTTATCCTCCTCAAGATTGATAAAAATAAAGAGGTACTCGTCAGCAATGACTGGGGAAAATGGTAAAAGTGGAAAACCACTTTATGGTGGCAGGTCTCTCTTGAACATGACACTTTCACTCCATCACCATGATTATTTTGGTTGGGTTATTAACTTGATGGTTATCACACCATTGGTCTATCATACCATCCATTACCTTTTTTTGGGTCAATGCTACCAATTCATTTTAGTGTCGCCGACATGTTCAAGAGAAGTCATTTAGTCAAAATTCATCTTTTGCAATACCATAAACCTTCATTTTCATGACCGCCATTCCTGAACCTTCTGTCATTATTCAAATTCCATCTCCAAAATCATTAAACTCATTTCATGTTATTGATGTGGGATACATCAAGGCCCTCTTGCGACGAGTTGTTTCTTGTCGACATCAGCACATTATCCAAGAAGTTGACATAGAAACAACCTTCCACTACCTTGAGGCTTGCATGCATCAATGGTAGGTTTCTCACTTTCAGAAATAGGTTAACATCAATGGCCTTCGACTGAAAGACTTTTTATGGTGTTCAAAATCAAATAATCCATTCACATCATGCAGAATGTACTGCAATACCTTGAGGATCATTATCATTATCGGTGATTTCTTTCACATCTATTAACACCTTACATCATTGGCTGGTAATCATATGGTGTCTTCCCATGTTCGACTTCAAATCACATATTCACATGGTAAGACTCATACTTGAGTGAACGATTGAATGAGATAGAAGACCCTGAATCTAGTTTCATCCATTCGGGCTGCGATTTCAAGAGTACTAAATCATATGTACAATGGATTTACATTGGTAGTCATTCCAATCATGGGTCTATATCTGTAGACGACTGTTTATGTGCATGCAATGAAAGTTTATAAGCTAAGCATGGGTATGCCTTCTCTCAGCAATTCATGTAAAAATAAAAAAACATGATATATGTATTGTAATTGATGTAGGTCACCTTCCACTTTGATACCTCCTCATCACATTGTAAAGCATTTCATTCGACATTGGAATTTTTTCGACTTCATGCTTTAGGGGAAACTATTACAGATACATTTGGGAACATCAATCCCACCATCTAGATAAGTGTTTTAGGGATCATCAAACCCTAATTTTAGTTGCTACATGCCCTAAAAAAGTCACCCCTTTGAGTGCCTCCTTCCCAGACAATTTCTTGACTTTAAGACATCCAGAAATGGCCTCTAGAGGGACCAAAATAGGAAGGCCCATGTAAGGGTGCACTGCAGAGCAGATAAGTCCATGCCATGGTGCTCTGTAGAGAACTTAGGCTTCCTTTCACCTGTGTTGGGCGAGTTTGAGTGAAATGCATATAGAGTTTGGGGAATATTCTTATCTTTTGGAGTCATCTAGAAGGTTCCCTCACTTATCAACTCCTATGAGCTCGAGAATGGATGAGGAATGAGTGAAGATGCATCCTATCCTATAATCCCTTCCTCCATGGAACTAATTCTAAGTATGGAAGGCCATTCAATGCCACCATTTATGAAAAAACCTCCTTCATCTCCCTATAAATTGACCATTCATCTAAGTGATCAGGGGTTGGATTATGTTGAATTGTAGGGAGATAATTTTTCTATGAGAATTGGATTTGAAGCAAGTATTGTAATGCTACAAGTTTGTCATGCTTTTGATGTGATGTGGATGGGATCCAAGCTAGAGGAATGACTTTGAATCAAACACAATGGTTGTAATTCCTTCTTATATTTAATAAAGTATTTGAACCTTTCTCCCATATCTTTGTATTCTTTTATAATGCTTATATGTGTGAAATGTATCTGATTCCATTCACTTATATTAAATAGATATTTTGCTTTGATCGATATTTTTTTTTTTTTTTTCTCAAGCGTATTAAGTACAGGAAGGAGCAACAAGATCGATACAAAGGAGACGAGAGGAAAGCAGAACTACAAGTAGGTCTTCTCATCTTCTCATGTTATCTATTGCTTATAGGAAAAGACTAAAATACTTTAAACTGTTGTTCTAGATTTGGCTACTTATCTGTGGAATTAGTATTTATCTGTAGATACCAAATTCTCCAAAATGAGGGGCTATCTTAGTGATTTGATCTAAAATATTTTGTCCACCTTGATTTCAGTGTTGAATAAGGATCATGAGATCTGAAATAACTTATCATTGAATGGTCTGATATTGGTAGGGATAAATATAATTGTGTACACCTGTTTTATCATTTGAATGTCATGATCTGGGTTTTTTTGAAGTCTAGAATAGCAGCGAAGTTATGAGTTAATATTTGCAGATTTGTACGCTGATTCACTTTGGTGAAGTTGTGTATACACGCTAGTTTGGCTCTTCCAAGTAGCGCACACAAAAGAAAACGTATGTTCTTCAGAGACGACTGATCTCTTTGATTAGTATTATTGTTTTATTGTTGTCTGTCAATGAATTCTTCTTAGATTTGAATGTAAAACTGAATGCATAAGGAGTTTGATATATGATAGATTGATTGCATAAGTGAGAAGGGTGATCTTTGCTACTACCTGTGTAAGGAATTGTAAATTGATAGTAGATGTTCATTGTATTGCTGGTTAGTACATACTTGATTCAAAAGTTTTATGTTTCAGTAGTTTTGAAGGTATACGCAGGTTTGATTAAAGGAAGTAGCATATACACATATGTGGGGTTCAGTAAAGTAGTGTATACATTCTGATGTATGATTTTTGAGGTTGCAGTTGGTTCTGAATGATGATGCAGGTTTCTGGGTTCAGCAGAGTGTTCTCATGACAATGATCTGATTATTCAGATTAACTAATTGTTGGTTGATGTAGTATGAGTTTCAACGTTTTTGATGGGTCTAGTATGAAAATTTGATGAAACAAGGCAACCATGTGTATTGTTGTGTACTAGGAGCATCTAGTCTGAAAATTTATGAAATGTGGTCCCTGGAGGAAGAGAGAAGGTTGTAGCCTTCTGTAGGCTATCGCATATGTACTAGTAAACACTTTGGCTAGTACAAGAGCTAGGGGGTTGTAGCTCCCTTCTATTAGAAGCTAGAAAATGAGAGAAGGTTGTAGCCTTCTGCAGGTGGGTGCCTACGTACTAGTATGAGTCTGCACCAGTACAATATTGTAATCATATATTCTTATTATTAAAATAAGACAAAGATGACAATAGTATGTGGTTTTCACCCACATTGGTTTTCCACCTTAAAACTTGGTGTTCATGTGTGTTGCTTATGTGTGACGGTTTATTCATTTTTTACTACACTGCTTAATAAGTTACTGATGCACTAGTTATATATCATCTGATGATAAATAAACTAAATCACAAATTATCTGGGTATACGCTGGTTTCACTAATCACAATAGTGTATACATATTTGTTTGGGAATGAAAAATTGGTGATCTGATAATACTGATTCATCCCCACTCTCAGTATTATTTCCAACAATTGGTATCAAAGCCAAGTCCTTCAAAAGAAGCTTGATCTCTTGAAGGAAGATCTTGCAAGATGAATAATCACGAAGTAATGGGATCCATCAAACCACCAATATTCAATGGGAGAAACTTAGTATATTGGAAAATAAGAACCAGAGCCTATCTACAATCGCTTGGAACCAATGTTGGGAAATTGTGGAAGGAGGATATCAATTTCCAACAGTAATTCCTACAGACTCTAGAGGTAAGAAGTTATACGAAACCAATGCCAAAGCTAACAACACATTATTGGGAAGTCTGTTAGGATTAGAATTTGTCAAAGTCATGCAGCTCAAGATAGCCAAATAGATATGGTACAAAATCATTTAGAGCTATGAAGGAGACTCTTAGGTAAAACGTGCTAAGCTTCAAACTCTCAGGATTGAGTATGAAACTCTTAATATGTATAGTGACGAGAGTGTTTCTGGTTACTTCTTACATATAGATGAGATTGTTAATTGTATGAAGAATCTAGGTGAAGAGATTAAGGAAGCTAATTTTGTTGAGAAATTTTTGAGATATGTCTTCCAAATTTGAGTCAAACATGTCTACCATAGAAGAAAAACAAGATCTTCAAACTATTACTATGACTAAACTCCATGGAATCCTAACCTCCTTTGAAATGAGAAAAGGAGGTCCATCAGATATGAGAGAAGCTACTTTTAAAGCATCAACAAAGGGAAAATAAAGGAAGAGAACAATGAATAAAAACACTTATTCATAAGAGAAAGATGAGGTAACTTTTGTCAAGAAGTTTCAACGAGGTTCCAAAAGATTTAGAGGTAAGCTACCTTTCAAATGCTTTACTTGTGGTAGAGTCGGTCACTGTGCTACCAAATGTCCTCATAAGTATAAACATGAAAAAGGGAGGGAATATGCAAAATGAAATAGAAAATAGGTTGTGAATAAAAGGAGTTACTATACGCATGAAGATAGTGATGGTTTATCTAACAGTGATGAAGATGAAATTGAACAAGATTATAGACTACTCATGGCTTACGACAATGATGATTTTTTGGATGCATTAGAAGAGGAAGACTTTCTTGAAGAAATCACTAAACTCAAAATATGTGTAGAAGAAAAGAATATGATCATAGATACTTTGACACACCAACTTGCTAAAAGAGAAAGGCACAATGAAAATCTAGAATGTGAAATTGTGGGTCTAAGAAAATATCTTGAGAAGACAAAATCTCTTAATCTTAGATTTTCTAAAGGATCATAAACTTTTAATAAAATCATCAATGTTCAACGTTCTCCTCTGATAAAGACAGATCTTGGATATATTGAAGATTCATCTCAATCACAGAAGCCTTCAGCCTCCACCAGAAGCTATCTTGATGAAGCAAAGACCAGTGAAAAGTATGTCAATCAACAACAAAAGTCTAAAATTACTCATCATGTAAATCATAATCAATTTAATCCAAGGATGAATATCAGTAGAAGCCGTAATCAACAGGTAAACAATATCAAAATATACTGTGATCACAAAAATTTCTTTAATGGACAATGTTTTCCATGTCATATATTTGGGCACAAGGCTGCTCAATGTGTTTCTTATAAAGCCATCATGACTAAAGAAGCAAAAAATCTAGGGAGTGTGACAAGAATCAAGAAAAGTTCCTATAATAACTTTTCTCCTCTTGAAAATGAAATAGAATGTCGATTTGTAACAACTTTGGTCATGAAGAATCTGAATGCAGGAGAAAATTTCGTACAACATTTCAAAAGGAGAAAACACCATTAAATTCCAATATATGGAGAAGAAAGGAATCTCAATCAGAAAGATGTGGCATAGCTCTGTATGCATAAGGACAACAAAATCAGTGGTACATTGACAGCGGATGCTCCAAACACATGACAGGTGATAAAGAGAAACTGCATTCATATAATTCTTTAGAAAAAGAAATGAATGTCATTTGGAAATAACAAACCTGCTGCCATTAAAGGTAAAGGCTCTATTTTCTTGAAAGAAAGGGTTAAAGCTAGAAATGTCATGTATTTAGATGGTTTAAAGCATAACCTTTTGAGTGTTAGTCAAATGTGTGATCAAGGAAATGAAGTGGTATTTCGATCAAACATATGTGTGGTTCATGAGATTGATACAGGAAAGATCGTGATCAAGGGGACAAGAACTCCAAACAACTTATATATACTTAAAGGAGGACAACAACAATGCTATCTAAGAAAAACATATGAAAATCGGTTATGGCATAGAAGATTGGGACATCTAAACTTTTCTCAAATAAGAAAGGCATGAAGGCTCAAGGTAGTTCATGATCTTCCAGATATCAGTATCCCTGAAAATACCGTATGCAAAGCATGTCAAATCGTTAAGAAAACTAGAGTTCACTTCATTGAAAAATAATGGTCAGCAAGTAAACCTGTTGAAATCATCCATACTGATTTATGTGGACCAACAAGGAAAAAGCCACCTCATGGAGAAGAATACTTTATTTTATTTATTGATGATTTTTCCAAGATGTGTTGGTTAGATCTACTAAAGCACAAAGATGAAGCATTTGAAAAGTTTAAAGCCTTCAAAGCTTTAGTTGAAAATGGATCGAATCAAAAAATCAAATGTCTAAGATCTGATCAAGGGGGAGAATTCATATCATATGAATTCTTTGACTTTTGTGAACAACATGGAATAAAAAGGAAATTCTTTGTCGCAAGAAATCCTCAACAAAATGGTGTGGTAGAAAGGATGAATAGAATAGTTCAACAACTGGCTCCAGCTATGCTAGATGAATCTAGAACTCCTGCAACCTTCTAGGGTGAAGCTGCATTTTGTGCCATAACTATTCTCAACAAAGCGAATGTTCGGGTAAATAGCAATCAAAATCCATATGGAATTTGGTATGGTAAACTTCCTACTATAAAAAAATTTAGAGTTTTTGGAAGCAAATGTTTTATCAAAAGGAATGATGAAAAACTTGGTAAGCTCGAACCCAGAGCAAACAAAGGAATTCTTCTTGGTTATTCATCTAGAAGTAAAGGATACTTCATCTTGGTTATTCATCTAGAATTAAAGGATACAAATGTTATAATAAAAGACTTCAGAAAATTGTTGAAAGCATAGATGTTGTAATTGATGAAGCATGTAGAAATCTAGAACAAATAAAATCAATAGAGGAATATGACAGTGAGGAAGTTGGAGAATTATTTTTCGCCTCAAATCAAAATGATATAGAAGAAGAATCCAATGAAGCACCAGAAGAAGATACAAATGACAAGGAAAAGACTCCATCTTTATATGTTTAGAAAAATCATCCAGAATCTTAAATTCTAGGAGAAAAGGGGGCTGGCGTACAGACAAGAAGAAATCTTACAGGGACCTCAAGCTATCTAGCATTACTATCTTCCACTGAACCTAAAAATGGAAATGAAGCTTGCAAAGATGAATTTTGGGTCAAGGCCATGAATGAAGAAATTCACCAAATTGAAAAGAATGATACTTTGGAGTTACTTCCTAGAACTCAGGAGAAAAATGTTATAGGAACAACATTGATATTTAAGAACAAGCTGAATGAAAATGGAGAATTTATTAGAAACAATGCCAAACTTTTTTGTAAAGGGTATGCTCAAGAAGAAGGCATATATTTTGAAGAAACTTTTTCACCTATTGCCAGACTTGAAGCCATAAGGATGTTTCTTGCTCCTTCTAGTTTTTGAAAATTCAAAGTATATCAAATGGATGTAAAATAAGCCTTCTTTAGTGGAGACTTAGAAGAAGAAGTTTATATTGAATAGCCAGAAGGATTCATTCTTGGAAATGATGTGAAACTCATATGCAAGCTTAAAAGGACTCTCTATGGTTTGAAATAGACTCCAAGGGCTTGGTATTACCACCTTGACAAATATCTACAACAACAAGGTTTCACAAAAGGTTCTGTTGATAGCAATTTATACATGGCCATGAATGATATAATCTTTAGTAGCAATAAAGAATCCATGAGTCAGAATTTTGCTTCAATAATGCAATAAGAATTTGAATTGTCCTTACTTTGTGAACTTACTTAAATTCTTGGTCTACAAGTACAACAAACCAAACATGGTATCTTTCTTTCATAAACCAAATATCTCAAGAAGATCTTGAAGAAGTATAGAATGGAAGATTCTAAACCACTATGTACTCTAATGGTAACAAGATGCAATCTCAGTTCTAACAATGAATCACCAGTAGTAAACCAACCAACTTACAAATCTATGATTGGAAGTTTTCTTTATCTAACAGGTACCAGACCCAATATCATGCATGCAGTAGGAATTGTTGGAAGGTTCCAAGAAAATCCAAAGGAATCACATATCCAAGCCATCAAAATAATTTTCAAATATCTTCAAGGAACTCAGGACTTTGGACTATGGTATCTGTAAGATAGATACCTTACTCTTAATGCATATGCAGATGCAGATTGGGCAAGAAATGTTGATGATCAAAAGAGAACTAGTGGAGGTGCATTCTATATGGGTTCTCGGTTAGTGTCATGGTTCAGCAAGAAACAAAGTTCAATTGCCTTATCTACAGTTGAAGCAGAATATGTGGCTACTGCATCTTGCTGTACACAACTAATTTAGATGATGTAAACATTGAAAGACATTCAGATCACATGCACTTCACCCATCTCCATTCTTTGTGATAATACAGATGCCATCATTATTTCAAAAAAATCCATTCATGCACTCCAAGACCAAGCACATATCCAGTAAGTACCATTTTCTACGAGAACAAGTGCTTGAACAAAAGGTTAAATTGGAGTATGTTCCCTCCAAAAAGTAGGTTGCTGATATATTTACTAAACCACTTCCTAGAGAAACATTTGAATATCTCAGACAAAAGCTGGGAGTATTTGTTGCATCATCCTAATCTTAAATCTAGTTTATAGAGGAAGGTTATTATACGCGGGTTTCATGAAGTATAGTCGCGCATACATGTGGGTTTCTGTGGCTGAAGGAGAGTATATGTTTTTCTGACAAAAATAGTATCACAAGTTTAGGGGGGAGATTATTCTTCACACACATTCTACATTGTTGGCACATTGGTTGCTATCAACTATGATTTGTTGTTTAAGTCATAGGGTATGATATGACTTCTTTTGTCATAGTATATATTTGAATGAATCCTATTGGACATCTGATGTAATTTGTTTCCAAACTTTGAATGGCATGGATGATGTAATATTTTTTGTATTTATGTCATGTATAAACAATTGGTTTATCCCCACTTGGTTGGGTGATTGATGTATGTATGAGTCTTTGGTCATAAGGAGGTCATACTCACTTAGTTGAGTTATAGAGTCATGTTATACCTTTGAATCATATCTCTCCAGACTTGACATGTAATCAGGGGAAGTATGGACAACATAATGTATATCAAAAGATGAAAGTTGCTTGGTCTGCCCTTTGCACTTGATGTAAAAGGGGGAGAGTATTTTTGTGTTGCATGTTATCTCTAATAGTTTCTATAGCTTGCGGTAATTAATACCATCATGGTTTCCATCAAGTCTAAAGGGGGAGATTGTTGGAATTATGATACACTTGGTGTCCTTGATGGAAACTCACTCACAGGTCCATTCAGTTTCGATAAAATGTAACTCACGGTACAAAAATAATATTTAGAGGTAACAGGGAAGTGGTACAGAAGAACAGGAAGATGGAACTAAGGTCTACTGATCAGAATAAATAAGGTGAAGGAAAAGGTTGATGTAAGGCAGTTTAAGAAGTGATCAGAATAAATAAGGTGAAGGAAAAGGTTGATGTAAGGAAATTTAAGAAGTATACGCATGTCCACTTAGTCAAAATGGGGTATACACGCTGCGACAAAGAACAAAAAGAGCGTATACATATGCACACAGTCTCACAAGAGGAAAAGCCTGTACATGTTGGAAAATCAAGGTTTTGGTCTGAGGTATTTGGTCCAAGGTATTTGGTCTGAGGTATTTGTCCGAGGCATCTGGTCCAAGGTATTGGTCCTAAGTGGTTTTGGTCTGAGCTATTGAGAAAGGCCTAAAACTATATAAGGAGGAGAAGATCATCAGGCCAAGGTGGGCGAGTGAAAAGGGTTTCTAAGGAATACTTATATCTAAAGTATATTTTATGTTGCAGGGGCTATCTTAGTGATTTGATTTGCAATATTTTGTGCACCTTAAATTCAATGATGGATTAGGATCATGAGATCCAAAATTACTTATCATTGAATGATCTGATATTGGTCGGGCCAGATCTAATTGTGTACCCTTGTTTTATTCTTTGACTGTCATGATCTAGGTTGGTCTGATGTCCGGAATAGCAGAAAAGTTATGAGTTAATATCTATAGATCTGTACGCTGGTTCACTTTGGTGAAGTTGTGTATACATGCTGGTTTGACTCTTCCAAGTAGCATATGCAAAAGAAAAAGTACGTTGTTCAGAGATGACTGATCCATTTGATTAGTATTATTGTTTTGTTGTTGTGTGTCAATGAAGTGTTCTTAGATCTGAATGTAAAATTGAATGCATAACAAGTTTGATATCTGATTGATTGATTGTATAAGTGAGAAGGGTGATCTCTGCTACTGCCTGTGTAAGGCTCTATAAGTTGACAATAGATGTTCAGTATATTACTAGTTGGTACAAACTTGATTAAAATTTTTTATCTTTCAGTAGTTTTGAAGGTATAGGCAGGTTTGATTAAAGGAAGTAGTGTATACACGTAGGTTGGGTTCAGTAAAGTAGCATATACATTCTAATGAATGATTTTTGAGGTTGCAGCTGGTTATGAATGATGATGCAGGTTTCTAGGTTCAGTACAGTGTTCTGGTGACAATGACTTGATTATTCAGATTAACTAATTGTTGGTTGATGTAGTTTACATTTCAAAGTTTCTAATGGGTCCAGTATGAAAATTTGATGAAACAAGGCCATCATGTGTATTTTTGTGTACCAGGAGCATCCATTCTGAAAATTTATGAAAGGTGCTCCCTCGAGGAAGAGAGAAGGTCATAGCCTTATGTAGGCTACCACCTATGTACTAGTAAACACTTTGGCTAGTATAAGAGCTAGGGATTTGTAGCTCCCTTCCAGTAGAAGATGGAAAATGAGAGAAGGCTGTAGCCCTCTGCAAGTGGGTGCCTGCATATTGGGATGAGTCTGCACCAATACAATATTGTAATCAAATTTTCTTATTATTAAAAGAAGACAGAGATGATAGCAGCAGGTGGGTTTCACCCACATTGGGTTTCCACCTTAAAATTTTGATGTTCATGAGTGTTTCTTATGTGTGATGTTTTATTTGTTTTTACTGCACTATTTAATAAGTTACTGATGCACTAGTTATAGATCATCACATGATAAATTAACTAAATCACAAGTTCTCTGGGTATAAACTGGTTTCACTAATCATAGTAGCGTGTACACGATAGTTCACTTCACAGAATTAGCGTATAGAAATATGTTTGGGAAATGAAAAATTATTGATCTGATAATACTTATTCACCCCACCTCTCAGTATTATTTCCAACAATCAATATCAGAGCCAGGTCCTTCAGAAGAAGCTTGACCACTTGAAGGAATATCTTATGAGATAAATAATCATGATGGCATGGGATCCATCGGACCACCAATTTTCAATGGAAGCATCCTGGTATATTGGAAAATAAGAACGAGAGACTATCTGTAATCACTTGGAGCTGGTGTTTGGGAAATTGTGGAAGGAGGATATCAATTTCCAACAGCAATTCCTACAGACACTGCAGGTAAGCAGTTATATGAAACCAATGCCAAAGATGTTAATACATTATTGGGAAGTCTATCAGAATCAGAATTTGTCAAAGTCATGTAGCTCAACATAGCCAAAGAGATATGGGACAAAATCATTCAAAGCTACAAAGGATACTCTCAGGTAAAAGATGTTAAGCTTCAAATTCTCAAAATTTGAGAATGAAACTCTTAAGATGCATAGTGATGAGAGTGTTGCTGGTTGCTTCTTACGTATAGATGAGATTGTTAATTGTATGAAGAATCTGGGTGAATAGATAAAGGAAGCTACTTTA
Source organism: Pinus taeda (assembly GCA_000404065.3). Classification (NCBI taxonomy): domain Eukaryota; kingdom Viridiplantae; phylum Streptophyta; class Pinopsida; order Pinales; family Pinaceae; genus Pinus; species Pinus taeda. The sequence continues at coordinate 225,761 of APFE031135877.1, forward strand.
GTTGAGAAAATTTTGAGATCTCTTTCTTCCAAATTTGAGTTAAAAGTGTCTGCCATAGAAGAAAAACAGGATCTTCAAACTATTACTATGACTCAACTCCACGAAATCCTAATTGCCTTTGAAATTAGAAAATGAGGTCCATCAGATATGAGAGAAGTCGCCTTTAAAGCATTAGCAAAGGTAAAAGAAAAGGAATAGCACAATGAATTAGAATACATTTCAAAAGAAGAAGACGAGGTAAATTTTGTCAAGAAGCTTCAATAGGGTTCCAGAAGATTCAAAGGTAAGCTACCTTTCAAATGCTTTTCTTATGGTAGAGTAAATCACTATGCTGCCAAATGTCCTCATAAAGATAAATATGAAAAAGGTAAGGAAAATGCAAAAGGCAATAGAAAACAGGTTGTGAATAGAAAGAGTTACTATACGCATTGATGGTTTATCTAATACCGATGAAGATGAAACTGAACAAGATTATAGACTACTCATGGGTCATGACAATGATGATTTTTTGGATGCATTAGAAGAGGAAGACTTTCTTGAAGAAACCACTAAACTCAAAATCTCTGTAGAAGAAAAGAATATGATCATAGATACTTTGACACACCAACTTTCTGAAAGAGAAAAACACAATGAAAATCTAGAATGTGAAATTGTGGGTCTAAGAAAAGATATTGAGAAGACAAAATCTCTTAATCTTAGATTTGCTAAAGGATCAAAAACTTTAAATGAAATCATCAATGTTCAATGTTCTCCTCTGATAAAGATAGGTCTTGGATATACTGAATATTCACCTCAATCATAGAAGTTGTCAGCCTCCACCAGAAGCTATCTTGATGCAGCAAAGACCAATGAACAATATGTCAATTGTCAACAAAAGTCTAAAATTACTCATCAGGTAAATCATACTCAATTTACTCCAAGGATGAATATCAGTAGAAGCCATAATCAACAGGTAAACAATACCAAAAGATACTATGATCGCAGAAATTGCTTTAATGGATAATGTCTTTCATGTCATAACTTTGGGCACAAGGCCTCTCAATGTGTTTCTTACAAAACCATCATGAATAGAGATTCACGAAATCAAAGGAGTGTGACAAGAATCAATAAAAGTTCCTATAATAACTTTTCTCCTCTTGAAAATGAAATAGAATGTTCGATTTGTAACAACTTTGGTCATGAAGAATCTCAATGCAGGAGAAAATTTCGTACAACATTTCAGAAGGAGAAAACACCATTAAATCCCAAGATATGTAGAAGAAAGGAATCTCAATCAGAAAGATGTGGCATATCTCTATATGCATAAGGACAACAAAATAAGTGGTACATTGATAGTAGATTCTCCAAACACATGACAGGTGATAAAGAGAATCTGCATTCATATAATGCTTTAGAAAAAGAAACGAATGTCTCATTTAGAAATGACACACCTGCTGTCATTAAAGGTAAAGGCTATATTTTCTTGAAAGAAAGGGTTAAAGCTAGAAATGTCATGTCTGTAGATGGTTTAAAGCATAACCTTTTGAGTGTCAGTCAAATGTGTGATCAAGGAAATGAAGTGGTATTTTGAACAAACATATGTGTGGTTCATGAGATTGATACAGGAAAGGTTGTGATCAAGGGGACAAGAACTCCAAAAAACTTATATATACTTAAAGGAGGACAAAAACAATGCTATCTTAGAAAAACAGATGAAAATTGGCTATGGCATAGAAGATTGGGACATCTAAGCTTTTCTCAAATAAGAAAGACATGCAGGCTCAAGGTAGTTCGTGATCTTCCAAATATCAGTATCCGAGAAAATACCATATGCAAACCATGTCAAATCAGTAAGCAAACCAGAGTTCACTTAATTGAAAAAGAATGGTCAGCAAGTAAACCTGTTAAAATCATCCATACTGATTTATGTGGACAACCAAGGAAAAAGTCACCTCATGGAGAAGAATACTTTATTTTATTTGTTGATGGTTTTTCCAGGATATGTTGGATAGGTCTACTAAAGCACAAAAATGAAGCATTTGAAAAGTTTAAAGCCTTCAAAGCTTTAGTTGAAAATGAATCAGAATGAAAAATCAAATGTCTCAGATCTGATCGAGGGGGAGAATTCATATCAAATGAATTCTTTGATTTTTGTGAACAACATGGAATAAAAAGTCAATTCTCTGTCACAAGAATTCCTCAGCAAAATGGTGTGTTACAAAGGATGAACACAACAATTCAACAAATAGCTCGAGTTATGCTAGATGAATCTGGAACTTTGACAACCTTCTGGGGTGAAGCTGCATTTGCTTCCATAACTATTTGCAACAACGTGAATGTTCGGGTAAATAGCAGTCAAACTCCATATGAACTTTGGTATGGTAAGCCTCCTATTGTAAAACACTTTAGAGATTTTGAAAGCAAATGTTTTATCAAAAGGAATGATGAAAAACATGGTAAGTTCAAACCCAAAGCATATGAAGGAATTCTTCTTGGTTTTTCATTCAAAAGTAAAGGATACAAACATTATAATAAAAGACTTCATAAAATTGTTGAAAGCATTGATGTTGTAATTGATGAAGCATGCAGAAATATGGAACAAATGAAATCAACAGAGGAATATGACAGTGAGGAAGTTGGGCAATGCTTTCCCGCCTGAAATCAAAATGATATAGAAGAAGAAACCAATGAAGCACCAAAAGAAGATACAACAGACAGGGAAAATATCCATCTAGGTAAGCTCAGAAGAATCATCTAGAATTTCAAATTCTTGGAGAAAAGGGGGTTGGTGTACAGACAAGAAAAACTCTTACAGGGACCTCAAGCTATCCAGCATTACTATCTTCCACCAAACCTCAAAATGTAAATGAATCCTGTAAAGATGAATGTTGGGTCAAGGCCTTGGATGAAGAACTTGACCAAATTGAAAAGAATGATACTTGGGAGTTTGTTCCTATACCTCATGATAAAAATGTTATAGGAACAAAATGGATAGTTAAGAACAAGCTGAATGAAAATGGAGATGTTATTAGAAACAAGGCCAGACTTGTTTGTAAAGGGTATGATCAACAAAGAGGTATAGATTTTGAAAAAGATTTTGCACCTGTTGAAAGACTTTAAGCCATAAGGATGTTTCATGCTCTTTCTAGTTTTCAAAAATTCAAAGTATATCAAATGGATGTAAAATCAACCTTCCTTAATGGAGACTTAGAAGAAGAAGTTTATATTGAACAACTAGAAGGATTCATTCTTGGAAATTATGCAAAACTTATATGCAAGCTTAAAAGGCCTATCTATGGTATGAAACAGGTTCTAAGGGCTTGGTATTACTACCTTGACAAATATCTACAACAACAAGGTTTCACAAAAGGTTTTGATGATAGCAATTTATACACAAAGATTGAAAATGATAAGCTGTTAATTATTGTTGTTTATGTTGATGATATCATCTTTGGTAGCAATGAAGAATCCATGAGTCAAAAATTTTCTTCAGTAATGCCGCAACAATTCTAAATTTCCTTACTTGGTGAACTTACTTATTTTCTTGGTCTACAAGTACAACAAATTAAAGATGTATGTTTCTTTCACAAACCAAATATCTCAAGAATATCTCGAGGAAGTATGGAATGGAATATTCTAAACCAGTATGTACTCCAATGGTAACAGCGTGCAGTCTCAGTTCTAATGATGAATCACCAATAGTAAACCAACCAACTTACAAATCTATGATTGGAAGTTTGCTTTATCTAACAGGTACCAGTCCTGATATCATGCATGCAGTAGGAGTTGTTGGAAGGTTCCAAAAAAATCCAAAGGAATCACATATCCAGTTAGTCAAAAGAATTTTCAAATATCTTCAAGGAACTCGCGACTTTGGACTATGGTATCCTAAAGATACAGAACTTACTCTTCATGCATATATAGATGCAGATTGTGCAAGAAATGTTGATGATTGAAAGAGCACTAGTGGAGGTTCATTCTATATGGTTTCTCGGTTAGTGTCATGGTTTAACAAGAGACAAAGTTTGATTGCCTTATCTACAACTGAAGAAAAATATCTGGCTGTTGCATCTTGCTGCACACAACTAGTTTGAATGATGCAAACATTGAAATACATTTATATAACATGTGCTTCACCCATCTCCATTCTATGTGATAATACAAGTGCCATCAGTATTTTTAAAAATCTAGTCATGCACTCCAACGCCAAGAACATACCCATTAAGTACTATTTTCTACGAGAACATGTGCTTGAACAAAAGGTTAAATTGGAGTATGTTCCCTCCAAAGAACATGTTGCTGATATATTCACTAAATCACTTTTGAGAGAAACATTCGAATATCCCAGAGAAAAGCTAGGATTAGTTGCTCAATCATCCTACTCTTAAATCTAGTTTTCAGAGGAAGGTTATTATACGTGGCTTTCATGAAGTATAGTCACGTATACATACGGGTCTCTATGGCTAAAGGAGTGTATATGTTTTTCTGACAGAAATACAATATCACAAGTTCAGGTGAGCATTAACCTTCACACACATTCTGCATTGTTGGCACATTGATTGCTGAACTCAACTATGATTTGTTGTTTAACACATAAGGGATGATATGACTTCTTTTGTCATAGTGTATATTTGAATGGGTCCTATTGGAAAGATGATGTAATTTGTATCCCCACTTTGCATGGGATGGATGATTTAATATTTGTTGTATTTATGTCATGTATAAACAATTGGTGTATCCCCACATGGTTGGGTGATTGATGTATATATGAGTCTTTGGTCATAAGGAGGTCATACTCACTTAGTTGAGTTATAGAGTCATGTTATTCCTTTGAATCATATCTCTGCAGACTCGGCATGTACTCATGGGGAGTATGGAAATCATAATGTATATCAAAGGAGGAACGTTGCTTGGTTTACCCTTTTCCCTTGATGTCAAAGGGAGAAAGTATTTTGGTGTTTCATGTTATCTCTAACAGCTTCTAGAGCTTGCAGTAATGAAAACCATCATGGTTTCCATCATGTCCAAAAGGGGAGATTGTTGGCATTATGATACAAGTGTTGTCCTTGATGGAAACTCACTCACAGGTCAATTCAGTTTTGATAAAAGGTAACTCACAGTACAACAGTAATATTCAGAGGTAACAAGGCAGTGGTACAGAAGAACAGGAAGATGGAACTTATGTCTACTGATCATAATAAAGAAGGTGAAGGAAAAGGTTGATGTAAAGCAGTTTAAGAAGTATACACAGGTCCACTTGGTCAAAATGGCATATACATGCTAGTACACAGAAGAAAAAGAGCGTATACATATATGCACACTCTTAAAAGAGGAAAAAAGCATACAGGTTGGAAAATCAAGGTTTTGGTCCAAGGTATTTGGTCCAAGGTATTGGTCCAAGGTGTTTGGTCCAAGGTATTAGTCCTAAGTGGTTTTGGTCCGAGGTATTGAGAAAGGCCTAAAACTATATAAGGAGGAGAAGATCATTAGGCTAGGGTGGGAAAGTGAAATTTTTTTCTAAGGAATACTTCTATCTGAAGTATATTTTATGTTGTAGGGGCTATCTTAGTGATTTGATATGAAATATTTTGTGCACCTTGAATTCAATGTTGGATCAGGATCATGAGATCTGAAATGAATTATCATTGAATGATTTGGTATTGGTTGGGCCATATCTAATTGCGCACACCTATTTTATTCTTTGAATGTCATGATATGGGTTTCTCTGAAGTCCGAAATAGCATCAAAGTTATGAGTTAATATTTACAGATTTATACACTGGTTCACTTTGGTGAAGTTGCATATACACACTGGTTCGTCTCTTCCAAGTAGCGTATGCAAAAGAAAAATTATGTTGTTCAGAGATGACTAATATATTTGATTCGTACTATTTTTTTACTGTTGTCTATCAATGAAGTATTCTTAGATCTGAATGTAAAACTAAATGCATAAGGATTTTGATATCTGATTGATTGATTGAGTGAGAAGGGTGATCTCTAATACTACCTGTGTAAGGCTTTGTAAATTGGTAGTAGATGTTCAATAAATTGTTTCTTGGTACAGACTTGATTTAGAAGTTTTATGTTTCAGTTTTTTTGAAGGTATACGCATGTTTAATTAAAAGAAGTATCATATACACGTAGGTTGGGTTTAGTAAAGTAGTGTATATATTCTGATGCATGATTTTTGAGGTTGCAGCTAGTTTTGAATGATGACGTGGGTTTATAGGTTCAACATAGTTTTCTGGTGACAATGATTTGATTATTCAGATTAACTGGTTGTTGGTTGATGTAGTTTGAGTTTCAAAGTTTCTAATGGGTCTAGTATGAAAATTTGATGAAACAAGGCCATCATGTGTATTATTTTGTACCAGGAGCATCCAGTCTGAAAATTGATGAAACGTGGTCCCTTGAGGAAGAGAGAAGGTCATAACCTTCTGTAGGTCGGTGCCTACCTACTAGTAAACACTTTGGCTAGTACAAGAGCTAGGGGGTTGTAGCTCCCTTCCTGTAGAAGCCAAAAAATGAGAGAAGATTGTAGCCTTCTATAGGTGGGTGCTTGCATACTGGTATGAGTCCACACCAGTACAAGCTTGTAATTACATTTGCTTATTATTAAAAGAATACAGAGATGATAGTAGCAGGTGGTTTTCACCCACATTGGGTTTCCACCTTAAAATCTTGGTGTTCATGTGTGATGGTTTATTTTGTTTTTACTGCATTGTTTAATAAGTTACTGATTCACTAGTTATAGATCATCACATGATAAATTAACTAAATCACAAGTTCTCTGTGTAGACGTTGGTTTCAATAATCACAATCGCATGTACGTGGTAGTTCACTTCACAGAAGTAGCGTATACAAATCTATTTTGGAAATGAAAAATTATTGATCTGATATTACTGATTCAACCCCCCCTCCCCATCTTAGTATTATTTCCAACGCCACCACCAAAACCACTAGAAGTACAAACTATGTAGGCACTGTAGACTTTCTAAAATTTTAAAGTCTTAACTAATTTTGAAACAAAATGAGTAGGATTCGGATAAAGTACTAGTCAGAGGTTAGGGAAGGAGCTACCTATGCTATTAAATAATGGAATGTTACTTGTGGGAGATACATCATCTTCATAAAATATTCATCGCACCACAAGGTACATCTCATCAGTGGAGGAGTGTTTTGGTTCATTATTTTGACTAAAGGTATTGATATTTCTGACAGCTTCATCCCTTTTGACTCCTGGTGATCTCCACTACTTCCATCCATATTTCTGATGACAATACTTCTAGCATCTCCTTTTTTTCTATAATTTATGCCACTACCAACTCCTATATGCCACAACTCCAAACTACTCAGTCCCACAATCCATAGTTTCAGACTACTCAACACCTCTCCTATTTGGTGTAACTCCCTTTGTTGTCTTTGGATTTTTCAAAACCTCTTTTTTTGCCACTCTTCATCTATCTTTTCCCTTCTATTCAATCTTAAGTATTGAGACCTTTATGACTCACTTCCATCCATCACAAGAATTCTTCATCATCCACAACCAGGTAGCATCTCTCCCCTAGGCCCTACTCCGAGTACATAGAGTTTTAAGCTACCATATTATTTTCTTGAAATGACTATAGGTTTTCTTCTACCATCAAAATTTTAATCCACAAAGATATTTATTTCATTAGTATTACTTTCAGTTTGCATCTGAACATTGCTTCAACTTTAGAAAAATATTTATTATCTTCTGTAATAAATTCACTGATATAACTTTCCATGGTTTCTTCTACCCATGAGTTAATAGCCCTAGTCATCTTAGTGCCTCGCCTATGTAACTCACCTAGATCAACGATAGTCTAGGTTTTATGGAGTCTGAGATGGTTTCCAACTCCTGATTTGATCTACAATGGACATAACTAGTCACATAGTTCTTTAGGAAACTTGCACCAAAATATTTCATATTGATCACAAGAAAACTCTACATATAAAATCCCTTATTTACCCACTATAAATTCTTATGTTATAATTGCGTCTCTTGTAAGATGAAAGAGTCAATATTCTCATGCCACTACTCCTAAATATCTCCACTAAGAATCCTTGATACCATGTTCTAGGTCCCTTCAAAATATTTGTGTCCCAATAATTGAACCATTTGTTGGCACAAAATTTAGAATGGAAGACCCAGGGTTCATACGTTGGGTGCCAACAAAGATTTATACTATAGTCTAGCACATTGTTGGAATTTTCACTTCTCCATCAGAGAGAAGTGTCTCACTTGAGGCATGGCAAGAAATAGAATAAGATAAGAGATAATTGAACAAGACCGAGGAATGACTTGACAATTAGACCATTCATTGCATAAAAACTACATCTATGATTATCACAACATTTGGAGTTAATGAATAATTAGAACATAAATATTCTACAACAATAAACATCATAAGATACGTAGGACTATAATATTAAAAATTTTAAGAGGCTACTTGAATAACATTCAATCCAACAAATGTACATAGAATCATCCCTCGCAACACTTAATTATATTACTGACTAGAATCATTACGTTACATTACATAACTTCGCAAAGACGAGAGATCCTCCATAACTTGTCAAGGCTAAATTAAAACATAAAAAAATTACAATGTAAATATTGTAACCTACTCTGGCTTCCAAACTAGTAGCATCTCAACACAAACTCGGAATTATCTGTTTCTGACTTATTTCTTTAGCCTTTTATATATTTTCCTCCTTGATCTCACACAGTTGACCTGGTTTGCTTTGATGAAATATAAATTTTTTGGAGCATATCCTCTTTGATATTTTCAAAATACAACATGCACATCCTCCTTTCCTAGCTTATGTAAATCCCAAGGTAACTTCATCTAACTTATTTTTTCCACTTTTTTTTTGCTCATCTCGACTTCTCACTAGTTTGATCATTTGTCTTGCCACTCCTACTATTCTTCTCTATGACCAATTTCGGATCAAAACTTGGTGAAAATTTTCCAATGTCATTAGCAAAAGTGAAGGACCCAACAATTCCTTCCTTGATCGAATCTTTTTCAAGTATGTTCAAAGAATCATCACTGATCAGCACATATCCAAGAGACCCACCAATAGTCACACTAGTTTCCACAACTATGGTATCAATGATGAGCACATCAAATGATAACCATTCCCATGTACCTTAACCAACTCTATAAATACCTAACATCATGATTAGTGAACCTCCCTTTCTACCTTACATGATCACCCAAACACCTTTCTTATACCACCCACCCAGTTTTGTTTCACACCAAGTTATGGAAACACTCATGTTTCCTAAATGGATTTTGCAATACCTATATGGTATTTTTCCCCACAAACCATGTCTACAAGCTTAGGTATTACTTTTAATAGAGTGATTCCCTTGAGAACACCACAAGGCACCATACCTCCAATATTCATACCCATGTTGACACCAGCGAGTGCCACCAAGAAGGATAAGCATGAAGGTAAGAAGAACAACATCCTAAGTAAGTCTTCTCATAATGTACCTCACCCATGTGCATTGTGTAATGTAACAGCGCACCTGACAAAGAAATTCCCAACAATTGAAGAATTTAAAGCAATCCTTCATGCCCCAAAGGCACTAGTGGCCTCACCCTCCACTTTTGGAGACAAGATGACTCCATCGTGTAGTAAGGAATTACACACTAACCACCCATGCACTATTTGCACATAGTATGATCACTACACACACCATTTCACTGATATCCCTTGCTATTGGGATCCATTGGTGGCCCTCCATTAGATTAGTACTATGGAAACAACACTTGAGCCTGCTACTCTAGCTACGGATGATATATCTCATACCATTTACTCTGTCTTTGAGGAAAAATATCCATGTGCACTTCACCCTTGTCCTTGTTGCCACTCTACCTCTCATCCTACATCAGTTATCTAAATTTATGGAGGAACAAAATGAAATATATATTTAAATAGAAACAAAGAGCTACAATGAAAAAAACATCAATTCATTTATAAACGAATACTGCAAATTGTTTACGTGCAAAATGGAAATAAACTAGCTCGGGTGCTGGTAGCTTATCTATGAGAAGAAATATGATGGCTACATGCCTCTAAAATGCATTATAATGTGGCTTAAAAGCCTGGTTATTATTGAGAAACAATGGGAAACACCAAACATACAAAAACCTGACCTTAGGAAGTGAACCGCCAAAATGATGTGGGCCTCAATGGGGTAAATTGGTATGTCAACTTCCAAGGGTCATAAATTTAGCATGTTATCTTTGTTTGATGTGTAAGACGCCTCATTAGAAATATCTTTTTAAAGACTATAAATTTCAATGAAAAACCTTTATGTAATATATGGCTTTTCTCATTTTCCGAAAAATGTCGTTTAGGGCATCAAAATGGCTCAAGAAGTTCAAGCCCTGAAAAACTACCAAAAATAGTAAGTTGTGTGAAAATTAAAGAAATTGAAGGAAATGATTGTGGCAGTCCAAATGGAATAGGAAGGTGGCCACCAATATCCACCTAGATCAGTGCTCACCACTTAGGAAGCAATAGTCCCCGTTACGTTGAGTTGACCCCATAGGATGGGGAAACTTCTGTTTACTTGGTCCCTAGTGAGCCACTTTCCTTGGTGCAAGAGTTGGTTGGCTTTGACAACTTGTTTTTGGTAAAATTATAGACCCTTCTTTGAATGCATGAGAAGGGTATAAATACTATTCTAGCTAATGTGCAAAAATATACTATACAAAAATTGAGGTTTCAAACAACCTTCCTCCTAACTAGTTAACTAACCTTAAAAAAAACAATGGTCTAATGAGAAGAACTAAGATAATGACTTACTGTCTGGAAGCTCGTCCTTCAAATCACACATATCAGTCATTGGTTTGAGTTGAGCAGGTGCCCCAAAATGTGTCCTGAGCTGTCTTATGAAAATCACATCGGTGAGAGGTGGCAACATCCACTGAGTCGAATGAAGTGAACAATTAAGGGTCATGATCTAGCTGTCTGGTTTTACAAGGTATTTCCAATATCACTCCCAATTGGTATGGTCAATTTTTTGATTGCCTCCCTTTGAGTCTTTTCCTTTTCCTACCAACTTTTATGCAAAGCAGCCAAATCGAGCATTTCCTTCAGACTACCTTCCTTTAGTAGGTTGGTGACAAACAGAGTGTGGTTCAGTGCCTTGATTATATTCTTTGATACCCTAGCTTCCCTTGCTATTGCTAGCTCCACTTGCTTGATTCTCGCATCCCAATTTGTGAAAATAATGTCTTTGTGAGTCTCCTCGATTTTAGGTAGATTGGCCTTCCTTCTATCTTCTATTTCCTGCCATTCGATGAACTCTAAGATTTTGGGGTTGAGATCAGTAAACTCAATGCTCTGGTCAATCGACTTATCTATTAGCTGATCACTAGTGATTAGATAAGGAGTAATGTGTGACATATTTTTACAAAATTTTTCCTACTATTTCATTAGGAGGGAATTTAGTTCTAGAGCCTCTTTAAAAAACTCCTCAAAAATGGGAACGTCTTTATATATTTCCATGGCTAGCTACAATTCCTAGAGTTGCATGTTTTTAGCCAATATATCAGCTTCATGGCTTATTTTTAGGACCTCAATGCTTTGTTGCAATTGGGCGAGCTATTTAGTTGCTTCCTTGTTCACATTTTCTTTCACTATTTCGAGCCGCTGCTCGAGCTATGCAATTCTCTCCTCCTTTTCTCTCCACAAAGTAGAGACTTCAGTGGCTTTTTCCATAGTGGTTGTTGCATATGCTCCCATGAACTGTGACAATATAGTCAAGTTCTCATCTAGGTTGAAAGGAATGTCCCTCCAAACTATGTCCATGGCCTCGTTTCTAGGTGGGAGCTTAGGTGTTTCTACCCTTCTCCTTTTTCTCTGTCTTCTTACTACTACCTTGTGGAGAGGGTTGTAGAACACATCAAGTGGAGGGATTTCGGTCACATTCAAGACAATATTTGATGTGCGTAAAGCAATGATAATCTCAATCTACTGGGATGTTATTGCCTACTCATCCATAGGTTTGGACTACTCCTCCATGGGTTTGGACAACTTGTCCATGGGCTTTGACTCTGTATTCTCCTAAATATTTAGAGGAGTTTGACATTCCATTGTCTCTTTGGTATATTTTGTTTTCGGAGTGTCTTGGAGTTTCTAATTAAATTGATCCCACTCCTTCTCCAAACTACTACCTTTGACCTATGAACTGATTTCTTTAGGTGGGGTGCTTAGAACCTCTTTCTCAGCTAACTTCCTGCTGGACTCTGTTGTATTATCTATCTCTTAGGCCTTCCTCGTATCTGGTGTTTTGCCTATATTCACCTGAGACGCTGTGTGAGAACTAGGTCGTTCATTGTTAACAGTCACACTTGGTGTGGGCTTATCTTCGACCTTTAATAAGTGCAGTTGGATTACTGCAAGCCTTTCATTTCTGAATTCTCAAAATCTTTCAAAATTTTCAGGGCTCAGGTTCACTTTAGCCCATTTGAATGCCTGTTCGAAGGACTTTGCTAACTATAACAGGTCTTCAAAATCATTATCCTCATGGTTGTATGGCTTGAGCTTTACCGTAGTAGTGATGTTATTTGCTACCTTGTCTGGATCGAATTTCCTTTTTAGCAATGTATGAAGCCTGAGGGCTTCCATGTTTGCTGAATTTTTAATGGCATGATTAAAATTTTCCAAAGAAAAAGAACCGCACTTGACAGGAAAAGAGGGCCATATTAACTTCTTGTTTTCTTTTAGGACTTTAGTTAGGCCTTTTCCTATGGTCTCGTAAGTGATTTCCCTTGCTAACAATTTATCAAAAACATATAAAGGAAAGACATGTGGGTTGGCCATACTACCAAAAACCCTAATGTAGGTGAACCATTCTTCAATAAAATATTTGTCGACAGCTAGAAGGTCTGTTGTGGCTTCTTGGGAAAACCTGGGAGCTTTCTTATTGAAAATCATTTGATGCAGGGGAAAAATAACAGAATGACATATATTATAGAAAGGAGATATATAATGGGATTGTTGGCATTATGATTCTGGTTTGGCACTATGGCACAGGTGTTGTATTTCATGGCAGCTCACTCAAGTGGAAGATCTCTGTTTAGGCTCTCAAAGTCATAGAAAATAAGATACTCGTAGGTGATACTAAGAGAAGCTGTGGACCCGCAAGTACTCCGACCAAGAAGTGCGAACATACCCGCAAGTGCTCCGTTCAGAAGGTGCTGACCCCAGTTCACTCACTCCAATGCAGAGAAGCGCGCACACGTGGGAATTCGTATGTTTGGCCCTTGGTATTTAGCACGTCATTCTTGATCCTATGGTTTTGGTCCGTGGTATAGGATCTAAATTATTGAACCCCGGTTTGGATCCCTTATATTGGTTTTTGATTGTTTTTTCCCATGGTTTGAATAAGGGCTTGCCTATAAAAAGGAAAGGAGATCACTTGGCTATTACTTGTGAAATTCGAATATCTTAAGATCTGAATATTGGGTAATCAGTTTAAAAAGCTAGATCCATATCAAGGTCAAATCTGAAAAGTGTTGATAGGTTGTGATCTCTTTGGCACATGTTCAGATCTATGGATCTGACAGTCTATGGCACATTGGAGGACTGAGAATTTGGCTCTATACAAAGGTCCGCAGGTGTTCCAAAGCTCAGGTGCAGAGGAATGCGACACAACAGAAGGCGCAGGTGCGAAGGAATGCAGCACAGCAAAAGGCGTAGGTGCGGAGGAACAGAGTGCAGCAGAAGGCGTAGGTGTGAAGGAATGCAGTGCAGCATAAGGTACAAGTATGGAGGTGTGCAGTTGAATCAGCGGAGCAGGTACAGAGCTACGCCATCTCTTCACGGCAGAAGTGCAGATATCTGCAGGTTTCCTTCGGTGAAGTTGCGAAGATTTTTCTTGAAATATATTTTAGCTGTATTTTACCTGTTTCTACAGAGATCTGGGTTTAAATTGGTGGCTGGTTACTGGTGATATTTTCTTGTTACTACATTCTGAGAAGTTAATTGTTTAAAGGAGATTGGGTGATGCACATGTACTTGATGTTTTGGATCCAGTTTGAAAATTTATGAAACATGGTCCCTGGGAGAAAGAGAAGGTAGTAGGCTCCTGTAGGTCAGCACCTACGTACTAGTATCTTAGCTAGTACAAGAGATAAGGGGGTTGTAGCTCCCCTCCAAGAGAAGCTGGAAAACAAGTGAGGCTTGTAGCTCTCTGCAGGTTGCAGCCTGCATACTGGCAAAGGAATGCACCAGTACAAAATCATTGTAAAAGAAGTTTCTAATTGAAAGAAGATAGAGACATATTGCAGCAGGTGGTTTTCACCCACATTGGGTTTCCACCTTATATTTGGTGTTATTTGGTGTGATTATCTGTTTTTCTTGTTCTTGCTCATTATTATATGGTACTGACATACAAACTAATGATCAATATCTTAAGAATAAATTAAAGTATAAATCTGGAAGATATATTGAAAAGAATTTGATAATACAGAATCACCCCCCCTCTCAGTATTATTTCCAATAGGGATTCCCATATCTGCTTATGACTAAGGTGGATGGGGTAGGGATCCTGTGTAGGAATATACAGGGTAAGTTCCTCAGACAGAACACCAAAAGGACACAACTCATAAACAGATCACAGATCAATACACCAGTATTTTGACGTGGTCAAAACCCTCAGAGAGGGAAATAGTCCACAGCCTATGCCAACGTGGCTACTACAGGCAATTTATTAATAAAAGAATGAAAATTTACATAAGCTTCTCTCATGCACGGTGAACCTACAAATGACCCTCCATGTGCTTTAAATAGAGATCATGGACCAATTGGGTGTTAAGCCACGGATCAAGTGTCGGTAATACCGAGAGAATGAACCGTCGGATCACTACATATCGTGACTGTCGGATTGTAAGTTACAAAAGTACATAGTAAAGAAACACACTTTACCTAACTCTACACTAGACCAAGTTATACTTAACTATTTCCTATCTGTTGGAATATCCTAACATCCCCCCTTAAGAACAATTGGGGATAGGATTGAAGGATTTACAAATATGACACAATAGGAGAAGGAAGGAGGCACTAGAGCCTATCTCTCCTTAGTGACAACTTCCTGAACTCCAACCATAAATCGAAGTTTAGTAAAATTCGCCTCTGTGAGAGCCTTTGTAAAGATTTCTGCAACTTGATCATCTGTTGAACAATATTACACTTCAGAACATGTTCATGAATGAGCTTTCTGATGAAGTGCATGTGCAGTTCAATGTGTTTGCTACGCTGATGTTGGACTGGATCTTTGCATAGTTGAATGGCACTTTGATTATCACACCAAAGTGTAGTCGGATGTTGCTGCTAAAAGCCAAACTCTGATAGGATCTGACGAAGCCACAAGGCTTCCTTACTAGCTTCTGCGGCACCACGATACTCTGCTTCTGCTGACGAAAGAGAAATGGCAGCCTGTTTCTTACAAGCCCATGTAATAGGTCTTGAACCAAGAGTGAACACATAACCAGCAGTAGACTTACGATCATCAGGGTCACCAGACCAATCGGAATCAGTGAAACCAACCAATAGAGGAGATGCTTCAGCACTGTAATGAATGCCAAACTGAACTGTACCATGAACATAACGAAGTATTCATTTAGCTACTTTCCAATGACTTTCATGTGGTGTTTGCATAAACCGAGCAACAAGGCCAATAGCAAAGGAAAGATCAGGACGAGTATGGGTTAAATACAAAATTTTTCCTACAAGTTGACAGTATAAGGTAGCATCAACTTCAGGGGAAGTACAAGTGAATGAAGTTTTGACTCCAGACTGAAAGGGAGAAGGAGCTGGCTTACAATCTTCCATGTGAAAAAATTGTAGAAGATCACACACATACTTGGATTGGGAGAGGAAAATACCTTCCTTGGACTGCAAGACTTGAAGACTGAGAAAATAATGTAAATGTCCTAAGTCTGTCATTTCAAACTTCTTTTTAAGGTTGGACTTCACATGGTTAATAAGGTTGGGATCACTACCAGTGAAGATAAGATCATCAACATAGAGAACAAGAATGATAAGAGACTTTCCCTCTTTCTTGTTGTAGACAGTATTGTGAGAATGACACCTAGAAAAGCCAGATTCTAAAAGAAAACTATCCATTTTGGCATACCAAGCCCGAGGAGCTTGCTTGAGACCATAAAGGGATTTCTTAAGATGACATACAAGGTTGGAGTCTATTTGTATAAACCCAATAGGTTGTTCCATGTAGATTTCTTCATGCAAGT
>APFE031135877.1:247057-269752 GCA_000404065.3 Pinus taeda
TGTTTTTCAACAAAGGCCTTAAAGGCCAAGAATTTGTTAAATACTTCACTCTTGAGTTTTAAGAAATATACCCAAGTGCGTTTGGAGAAATCATCAATGAAAGTTAAGAAATATTTGTAGCCAGAGAAGGAAACAATTGAAAGTGGACCACATAAATCAATATGCACAAGTTGTAGAGGGGTCGAGGCGTGCCAAGAGGCACGTTTTTCAAAACTGTCCGATGATGTTTTCCGAGTACACATCCAGAACAAACACCATCTCTGCAAGATACCATGGGAAGACCTGTCACCATATTTTCTTTACATAGCTTCTGAAGAGAGCGATAGTTTAAGTGACCAAATCGCTCATGCCAAAGTTTGCTCACTTCATCATTATGAGCAACAAATACTGAGGGAAGATTTGATGACCCAAAGTTGTGAAACTTATACAACCTTGTGGAATCATCAACAATGCCAGTGGCTAAAATCTGTCTAGGATCCTTTAGGTCCTTAATTACAACATTGTGAGGTGAAAATTCAACGATTTTACCTTCACCTGAATGAGTTATCTGATATATAGATAGAAGGTTGGACGATAAGGTTGGAACACATAATACAACATTAAATTGACCATTGTCTATATGAACAGTTCCAGTCCCTACAACACTAAGAGATCTATCATCACCAACATATATATTTTTGGTGTTACAATCATTTAAAGAATAAAACATGGCTTTATTTTTGGCCATGTAATAAGAAGCTCCAGAATCAATGAGCCACTCATGAGAATGAGAGGAAGAAGATACATTTAGTGCATAGCCAGACCGAGATGCTTGACAACCACATGCAGAAAGTGCCATTCCTGAGATGAATTTGAAGAGTGCTCCAAATGGATGTTATGCTTCTTCATTGGTGCTTCCAAGGCTTCCATCTTCTTAAAGCATTTAATTCTAAGTGGCCATCTCGATTACAAAAGTGGCAATGTCTATTAGTCTTCTTCCCTTTGTTTTTATTTGCCTTATCATTCTGGTGAAATGATTTTTCATTTTGAGGCTGAAATTGCTTAGGACGCTTGTTTGGTTTAGGACCATTCTTTTTAGGATATGACTTCTTAGGATTCTTTGAGTTTGGTTGCTGCTGGGCGGTTAACGCTTTCTTAGAAGAGTTTCCAAGATTAAGAAGACCAAGGTGTAAGAGTTTTTCTTGTTCTCTTATTAAAAAATCACAAAAAGCATCAAAGGAAGGGGGCTTGTAGTCATGTCCTTGAGAAATGAAGGCTTCTCTTGTAGAATGGAAGGTGGAAACAAACACAGAGTAGGCTGGTCCCAACTTAGTAAGAATGCAATAGGTAAGGGCACTGTCTTCTTTCTTAACTTTAACACCTTCCAAGAGAAGTCTAATGGTCTTGAACTTGGACAAGAAATATTCAATGCAAGAAAAATCATTGGGGTTTAATGTAAGCAGCTCATTTTCAAGCTGATGGGCTCTAAGTTCATTTTTTATTCCAAAAACTTTAGTAAGCTGCTCCATTGCTTTATCAGGAGTATCAAGTTCAGCAATATGGAATATAAGATCAGGAGAGATAGACATCCCTATCAGCCCATGTGCTTGATCTTGCTTATTTTCCCATTTGGTTGCTTTCTCTTCATCTTTTGGCTTCGTTTCTTGGCCTGTGGCTATTCGGTAAAGACCTTTACTTCTAAGCAAATCCACAATGTAGGACCACCACCGGAAGTAGTTGGTGCTGTCAAGGATAACTTGGCATGAACTTTCCATTTTGATAGAAACTAAAGCTATATATGCTAAAACTAAGTGTTCCAATGGAAAGAGATCGAAAAATTAGGCTGGTTCAAAAAAAACGGTTCTGAAAACGGCTTCCGGATGAAGAAGTTATGACCTTTTTAAAAAAGGTTGATGAAGGCATCGGCAAAGTGCGGGAATGTGCGGAAATGAAAAAAAACACTCATTTTTCAACAAAAATGAGATTTTAACCCAAGACCCGTACTCTCTTAAATTAGCTTTGAACCAAATGAGCTATACAAAAAGATAGATAGAGAGAGAGAGAGAGAGAGAGAGAGAGAGAGAGAGAGAGAGAGAGAAAGAGAGAGAGAGGAGGGGGGATTTGTTTTCTTTTAGTCACGGATGCTTTGGATTGTGTGCTAGCTTGAGAAAGCTCTTTTCCTCCCTACAAAACAAAAACACAAAACCCAACATGGACATGCAAAAAAACAAGCCTTACGGCTTAAGGTTAGCTTTACCCGGAAACTAAATATTTTCCTCAATGTTTCTGATTTTCCGAGATCACACTAAGGTGCAGGGAAAAGAGCATTCGCATGAGAAAAATTCTTCCTTTCTGTTTTTGACTTGCCCAGATCGCACAGGGCAAAGAGCATACGCAGAAATGAAAGGTATAGATCCGGTAAAAAAAATAGCTAAATAAACCAAAACCAAAATAAACAGAGAGAAAGTAACATTAAACTGCAAATAAACATTGTATACCTCTAGATCTAAAAAATGACGCAGCTAGGGTTACCGAAAACCTTTTCGCGTGAAACGAAAGGGGTTCCTCACTGGAACAGATGCTCCCAACACAACAGAGCAGTCCTCTCGGCCCGAAAGCAATCAGAAACAGCAGATCTAGGAGATGGCAGTCGCATGAAGTTCTACCGGCTTTAGATTTGGATCAACAACGGATGCATCCCTCAAATAGCTCTGATACCATGTAGGAATATACAGGGTAAGCTCCTCAGACAGAACACCAAAAGGGCATCACTCACAAATAGATCATAGATCAATACACCAGTATTTTGACGTGGTTAAAACCCTCAGAGAGGGAAACAGTCCACGGCCTGTGCCAACGTGGCTACTACAGGCAATTTATTAATAAAAGAATGAAAATTTACATAAGCTTCTCTTATGCACGGTGAACCTACAAATGATCCTCCATGCGCTTTAAATAGAATTCATGGACCAATCGGGTGTCAAGCCACAGATCAAGTGTCGGTAATACCGAGGGGAGAATGAATCGTTGGATCACTACATATCGTGACCGTCAGATTGTAAGTTACAAATGTACATGTTAAAGAAACACACTTTACCTAACTCTATACTAGACCAAGTTATACTTAACTATTCCTACGTGTCGGAATATCCTAACATCCTGTAAGGTCCATTTCCGACCCATGGTTGAAATGCGGTACAGAAACATATGGCATCCATAATGTAGGCACAAAAATAGAAGTGGGGAAGGTTCTCTTGAGGGGAGGCTCTCTTCTGTCGATAGTCGATAATGATGGTGGATAGGTTGTTAGATAGGATGGTGGCCCAATTCATGATGTGGGAGTTAATGTAAGCATCAATCAGAGGAATCCATTCTATGGAAAAATTATAATTATTGGGCAACCCATATAGTCTACATAACATAGTAGCTGCATAGTTATAAGGGTTTGCAAAATAGGCTATAGCATACATACCCAATTTGTCAAATTTGAATTTTTTGTCTAATACTGTCTAGCTCTAAATCAGCTTGAAGGGGTCTGGGTTCTTCTTTGGGAAGCTGGCCATATATTTGTTATCATATATATCTTGAGGATTAGATATATAATACATTTTCTTCATGTCCTCTGCTCTGAACAATCCCATGAGTTCATTTCTTAAATTCCTGAATTGCCTATCTTCAATGGTGAGGCTTTTGACCACCCATCTGATCATATCTGTGTATGGGAGGATTTTATTCCTCGCTCCTATCCTATGTAGGAAAGAATAAGCAGTTTCCTTGAATTGAAGCCCCGAAGGTCTTATTGAGTCTGTTTTTGCTCTTGTAACAGTAATCTTGGGATGCTCGTCTTCAAGCCTGCTGTAAATTACCTCCCAAGCTATTTCTCCTCCATCAGAGCTATAGATTGTATCAGAGAATATGGGAGCTATCTCTATAAAATCAGATTTTGCAATGCTCTGCTACTTCTGTTTCTGCATCACCTTCCTGAATGACATGTCTTTTGTATCTTTCCTGAAACGGACAAGATATATCAGCACAGACAATATCATGCAATTAAGATTGAAAGCATATCTGAAATGACCTAGGATTGTGAGAAAGGTTTAATGAGATACTCAACGTTCACTACCCATAACTTAGAGAATTATTAACTATCCTCGAGCCGCTAAATATTTATTATCCTGTCAATTCGTTCATTTTTTTATTTTAAACGCAATTATTTCACACACTTACTACTCGTATTCGCATATCATAATCTTCAAATGGATACAATATTGAGTTGTGCTTAGTATAAGGCGAAATGTGATTGCGATTGTCACAATATCACATTTTGAAAATCATTAATGGGGGTTGTAATGGCATAGCTTAATTACTTGCAAAGTTTGCGAAGTGTGATTTGTGAAATGACAAGGTGCTTATAATCGAGACATTGCAGGGGGAGGTTTGATCACACATCGCAGAGTTTTAAAGGTGTTTTATGATAGTCACATCGAAAAGTGTGATTTGTGATTTGCCATAAGGATTTTATCCTTGGGTTGTTTTGCAAGATTTTTCAATGCAATTTCTTTGAGTTAGGCTTTATTATGCTAAAAACTAAAAATTAAAAAAAAGGTCCCCATTTATATCTCTAACCTAGCTATTGTTATTCGTAAATGAGGGGGTTGTTACATAGTACAACACAACCTGATATAGTTGGATCCTCTACTTATGAGTATCCTTGATCTATGTTTCCAAGATCCGATTAGTTGTGGCCTATTTAATACAGTCCTGCTTGAGCTCTGTTGGTGTCAACTGCTGAGCAACTTCTAATGTGTGCAACAAAGGTGGAAAGTATGGACGATGTCGGTCCACATTGAATATGGGGTGCAAGCCAAGGAATGGGGGATACAGAGCTTGAAATCATTGCCTTCCATAGCCTTGGTGATGGTGTACGACTCGTATCAGATTGGTCAAAGATTATGATGGGCTACAACGACGCACTTTTTCAATATATGTAACCACACTTTTTTTCCCACCTAAAACTTATGGGGCACCTAATATTGATCATTTCATTGTTTGAATTTGGCATTGGACTTCTCCAGGATTTCATGTACCTATTGGTGAATGTGTTGAATGTGTTGAATGAACCTGGTGACTTTGTTAGCTTCGGACTGAACATGGACCGATTCTTCCTGTTTAGTTACAAAAGGTAGTGAAAGATCAAGGGGACATAATGGTTGAAATCCTAGGCCCACATCAAAGGGCTTGTGTCAATTTGAGCTATGGAGAGCTCTATTATAGTTGTTTTGTGCAAAGGGAAGACTCTCATCCCATGTTTGTTGATTCTTAGAGTTGTATAAATGCAGTATGTGAATAATCATCTTATTGATGACCTTTGTCTGGCTATTGGTTTGGGGGTGGAACATAGTTGACTTGGTGAGCTTGGTGTCCAAAAATGACCAAAGGATCAACCAAAATGTGCTTAGGAACCTACTATCCTTATCTAATATAATGGTTTGTGGAATCCAAAAATGTATACACACTCGTTCAAACAATAGTTTGGTAGTAGCCCTTGTTGTGATACTCTTCTTGCAGGTAGCCAATATGGCCATCCTAGAAAATATGTTGATGACCAAAAATACAAAATCATTTCCATGCTTGGTAGAAGGGAGATCAAGCATATAGTTAATGGAGATGGATTCCTAGGGCTAGCTAGGAGTAGGAAAAGGAGTATACAATCCTTGTTTCTTAATAGTTGGCTTGGTAATGACACATGTAGTTCAGGATCTGATGTATTTTCTAACATCATGTCAAATATTTGGCCAGCATGAATACTTTTGCAGTACGACCACCAATTTCTCCACACCAAAGTGTCTTGCAAACACGACTACAGTGTGACTTCCAAATTAGTTTGGCAAACTCTCTTGAAGGAACACAAAGGTGGCACAACTAGCATAATAATGCATCTTGGAGGTGGAAGTCTAGAAATTGCTTTCCATCCACTAGTATCTAGTATGTGGTGGTGAAATTTGGATTATCTTCATGTATTTTCAGCCATGCAAAGGTCTCATGGCCACAAGAGTTGAGAACAATGGTCAGTGTTGCAACTAGTGGCTGACTGAGGCAATCTGCAACATGATTGGTGCTACCCTTCTTGTCTTTAATATCCAAATGAAATTGTTGTATAGTATGTGGACCACTTCTAATGGAGATTATTTTGCAGCTTCCCTTAGGTATGTATAAACTCCAGGGCTCAGTGATCCGTGTGGATGACTATCTCCTTCCCATAGTGTAATGTTTCCATTTCCAGAAATCCTTCACAATGGAATACATCTCCTTATCATAGGTGGGGTATTTTTGAATTATGGTAGGAGAGTGTTTCATTGTAATAGGCCACTGGATGCCCTTGTTTGGTGATAGTTTAACCAATAGCATAATCAAAGGCATCTACCTCAGTTTCAAATGGTTGTTTTAGGTCTCTCAATCCAAGTATTGGTGAAGAGAAAAGGTGGTTATTTAGTTCAACAAATGTTGTCTCTTTGGACTCAAACTAGAAAAACTATTATTTTTCTTTTCCCTTAGTAACTTGACTCCAAATCCAAGTGATATGAGAGAATACCTACACAAACGTCTGATAAAAATTGGCATAGCCCAAAAAGATGTGAAGCTCTGCTAGAGTAGTTAGGGTTGTTGGGTGCAACCCAACTTGGCATAGATTTTGATGGAGACTCCACATTTTGAGGAGAAGAGTGTGAGGTAAAGGATACAATGGACTACTAAAGAGAATCATGCAGTAGATATACCGCATGGTATATGGGCTTCGAAGTGGGTCGAAGCCCCTCCCCTTTTGTTAAAAGAATGTAATTTTGTATATAATGGATGGTTTTTGGACCATAATTGCTTGTATTAGGGGAGTCCATGGTATATGGACCATGGTATTATATTGATGGACCCTCGATGTAATAGTATATAATAGGGTAAAATAATCAAGAGTAGAATCATCATCTTATGACCTAGACCTATGTTTATGGTTGAATCATTGTTATTGGTACTTAGGGAGAAAGGTGAGGCTCTACATCTGAGTGCGTAGAGGCCTAGGTTCATAGTTGAGTGCACAAACTACCTACAGCTGAGTGCACATTCAAGCATTGTTTGTTGTACAAATTCTCTATTATAAGAAACAATTCTTGTGGATGTAGTCCCACATTGGGATGAACCACAGTAAAATCTATGTCTTCATGTGTATATTTTTTTATTATATGTTGTAGCATAGCATTTTTTATTCAAATTTCCTTTTATTTTAGCGTAGTAATTATTAAGGGTTGGTATGATATATTTTGAGTAATAAATGTATTGTGTTAAAGTAATGTATCGATTTGAAGTAAATGATGAATGTTAAGTATCAGAAAATACAAAAATACCACATCGCATCATCCCTCAAGGCTACAGAAACCTGGTTCTATATAGTCCCATAATCAGTTTAGGTGAGACTATGATCTGCTTGCAGGTCTTTACCGAAAGGGCCAATGATTTAGGGTTTTGTCAATGTGAAATAAAATATGAACCTAGGTAAGCCCAAAAACAACCAACAAATGGTTTTGTTTATGGGACTAGGATCTGTTTGAGGGATATGTTTATGTGGCATTTGTCGAAGAAGGAAATCCAAGAGTGAGTAAAATATAAAGAATGAGAATTTACAAATCAGGATAATAGAAAACCTCGTATGTCAGCTAAAAATTGGTTGGAGAAGTATATTTTCAAATATCAATATGAAATATTCTTCGGTTCATTTCATCTTGAGTTTTACAAGTGGATATCAAGGTTGACCGAGAGGAGAAATTGTTTTAAAGGAGATGAACCTAAGGAGTGGACTGTTGAATTGATACAGTGACTCAAGAACACTGGAAATAGGATCTCAAGGGTCGTTGACTTTTGGATTGATATCATCTTGGGAGGATTCATTATTGAGTTCGTGGTAGATTTGACTGTGTCCTACAATGAAGCAGAATTTTTTTTTTCAAAGGACCGCGAGGTAAGTACTTGAGATCTTTAAAATTCTAGATTAATATGCTTTTATGTGAAAAGACAGTTCTACAAATGTAATCATATTATTAGATTACTTATGTTTGGAAGAATATTTGAAGAAGAGGCTAGAACAATGCAAAGTGGGAAAAGAAATAGAACAGACACTAAAAATAGATCTCATCACCAAGATCCGAAGACTTTTATAGAAGATGAATATAGGCCCTTTTTGATTGAATCTGAAAGTGAAGAAAACCTCCCAAAAAACCCGAAGTAACTCTGCAGTATTAACCCTTTCAGCCTGAAAGTTCACTGAAGCCTGAATCTAGCAATAGTTAGGGTAATCCTTGTTTTCCCCATCCCCCTATCCACCTACCCCCCACCCTTGTCCCCTTACGAATCCCCCTCCCCTCCCCCTCCCCCTCATTGAGAAGGAATATGACCGATCATATTAATCTACATGTGTTAAAAGGAACTGGATTAGAGGACCGGGAGCAATTCTAGTTCTTATGTGAAGCAGTATGGATAGAAAAATAAGTCCATGATGAATATATAAATAAGGTGTACCTATTCATGACATTTTGAGATTGAGTTTTGATGTGGTACATGAAGTATTCAAGAAATCATATATGATTATTCACAAATATTAAAACAACATTGGTAAAAGAATTTAAGAAGTTGAAGTTTGAATCACAATGTATCACAAAATTAAAGGAGATGAAATAAAGGCCTACTGAGTCTCTTTGGGAATTTGATCAGATATTCAAAGTATTATTGGATCTGGTGAGCTTCGACATAGCTCCACAACAACATCAGGAATGGTTCATAGCTGCGCATCTTCCACATATCATATTTCCTTTAACACAATAGAAGATAGAAACTGAAGCTAAAGTTATAAAGCTTGCAATGAAATTAGAAGTTTCATTGATAGGAGATACCAATGCAAGTATGTAGCAGTCAAAGTCAGATGGAAAATTTGACTTTGAAGTTACAAGATATGAAGAAAAGTAAGGAAGTTTGCTAAGAAGTGTGGTGTACAAAGTGAAAATCAAAAGGCCACTCTAAAGAGCAATGCCCTCTCTTTAGAGATTACATGGCTAGTGGAGTTCTAAACCTTTTGAATGATGGATCCAGTTTATGGTGTGACATATGTAGAAATTGATGCGAACATCGCTCAGAATATTGTTATTTGTTGAAAGAATATGTGCAAAGTCCAAAGAATTTATATTGCAAAGTCTATCAATCGGTGGGACATGATGAGAATAATTGTCAATTTTATGAATTAATGATGGATTATGGTGCTGACACATATAAAATGCAATATGAAGAGCATGGACAGAAAGGAAGTGGACAATGTGGTGGTCGAGGTGGTTATCAAGGAAGAAGTTGAGGTGGTAGAGCTTGTCGAGGTCGTGGCTAAATTATTTGTTACAATTGCAGCCACGTAGGTCAATTTGCAAGAGATTGTTAGAATCCTACTATGAAATGTAAGT
This sequence comes from Pinus taeda, assembly GCA_000404065.3. NCBI lineage: Eukaryota > Viridiplantae > Streptophyta > Pinopsida > Pinales > Pinaceae > Pinus > Pinus taeda. The sequence continues at coordinate 256,525 of APFE031135877.1, forward strand.
ATTGCAAATTATTTGATCATCTAATTGAGGAGTGTCTGGTACTTATGGAAAAATTGCAAGAAAATAAAAAATCAACAGCTGGCATAGAACATTTAGATGATGACTGTGGAACCAAGGATCGATGAACCTCAAATTAATGTTGTAACAAGGAGTGGAGCTACGACTGGAAATGATCAAGTTGATGGAAAGAAGGAAGTTGAAGCTACTTGGGTAAGAAAGACTGCAGAGAAATCTTCTCTGTTTGATGTTCAAAAAAAAGAAGTGTTTATGGAAGCCAAACAAAGCTTTATGGATGCTAGGGCTTTGACCTCTAACACACAGCTAAAACAAATGTAGAAGAATAATTGTGATATAATATCAGCCGCGACAGAAGATGTCAATCTAGGTATTTTAAAGTCTTTCCTACAAACTTGCATGAAGTCGTTAAGAAACCAGAAAGTTGTACAAGGGTTATAGGAATTGATAGATTCATGCGATTTTAAGGAAGAACCACGAAGCAACATGCGCACAGTTAACAATTTACATCAACATAAGAGGAGGAATGGAAAAGAAATGAGGCTCACTGCACAGATCTGAAAATACGACATGGATCAGGTTATTATGGATTTAGGATCTAATGCCAATGTTTTACCAAAGCATACCTGGGAATTGATGGGTAAACCAATGGTCACCAATTCATTTGAGAATGGCCAACCAGTAGAAAACCTTCCCTATAGGGAGGTTATCAAGTGTTACAGTAGACATTGAAGGAGTACGCACTATTACAGATTTTGAAGTGATAGAAATTGTGGATGACAACAACTCCTATCCAGCATTGCTTGGACTGGATTGGGAATTTCATAATCTGACTATAATCAAATTAAAGAAGAGGCAAATGGTATTTGAAAAAGACAACATGAGAATAATTGTTCCATTGGACCTATCAGAAGGGATGAGATATACAAAGCCTGTCAGAGATGAGTATTGCACAATAGATATAGACAACATTTATCAAATCATAGCCAAAGAAGAGGAATGGATTAACCCCACTACAGATGGAAAATTGAACTGGGAACATGGTTGTTGGCTTAGGGGGTCCTGACCCAGGTTTAGAGTTAGTTCCACTAACCAACAAAACCTACACTACTGGCCCTTTCGGCAACAACTTGCGTAGCACAAGCTAGAGTCTCACCCGAAGTAGTATGGGGGGATGCTGGAACCAAGTTTCCACATCTAGAGATCCGTGTGATGTCTTTTAGCAACCTAGATATTCCTTTGTGTAGATCTGTAAGCCTCTAGGGCTTGGTACTGCAACTTCACTTAAACAAACTTCACACTTTTGCAAAGGTCTATGATTTGTCTTTGCAGACCCTTAATAGTTTGTTTATCCACTTATGCACATCAGAGAACTACTCTAGACTATGGCTCACGTAGATAATCTTGTGTTATTAATAAAAATTAGATAATTCATCAGAGTCTTCATGTAGTTACATAAACATGCTTGCGTACATCATCTAACAATTATTCAATAGAATTTCGTGTTATTATATATCAATATTCCATAAACATATTACTCATCAATAGCATAAGTCATAAATAGAAATAAACAACAACACACAATATTTCTCCAAAAAAAACTTAATTTTTATTGATTTTCAGTTCAAAATACAAACTCAAACTTCCATGCACACTCAACTTCATGGGTCCATGCACTCAGCTGTAGACTCTACCTAGGCCTCTGCACAATCAACTATAGAGTCGTTCTCTTCTATCTGATGTACTTCTTTGTGATATCTTCTATTGACCCTCTTCTAACATGATCTCCCTTAGACTCTCGAAGACACGCCTATTTATACAATCCCATGGTTCGTGGATCATGGGTGGATCTTAAAGTTAACTCAACCTTACATAAACAAGGGGCTAAAACTTGTTGTACTCCTAATCATCTATGCGTTCCGCATCCACAATTCATGGAGAATTTACATCATTTACAACAATTACATCAAAACTTGGGTTTTTAACCCCAAACCTAACCCAAGGGACCCCCTCCCAATAGGCCACCAACACAAATATCATGACTCACCCTCGAGTCACTCGGCTAGCAATCTTGCTGTGGAGATTCCCTAGCTCCACCTGCACTACATCAACTTCAGAAGCGCTTTGTGTGGCTTCCTACTTGACCTCTTCCACTAGCTTCTCTGTAGCTAGTCCTTCTGTGGCTAGCTTCATCGGTTGCTATGTCTACTGCAAGACCTTCAACTTATCCTAAATTCTTGTCGAGATCTGATAAGCTTCTTCCAACCAAGGCTCCAGCCTGGCCTTAAGCAAGGCCTCCTTCTTCTATGCTACTTCTACCTATGCAAGGAGTTGTTTCCCCTCCTGCAACTTGGCTAGGTGATGCGCTAGTGCAATGGAGCGCGTTGTTGCCCTGACTGCATCATACTACTTCTACATCTCCGTAATCTCAATATTCATTATCTGCAGGTTTGGATCCTCTTGCAAATTAGTGACAAATTCCATGGCCTGCTGAAACACTGTTGTGTAGTCTATAACTGTAGCATCGAGAGTAGCCATGCCTTCCTTGATCGCAGATCCACGTTGCTCCCATACCTCCGGTGGAGTCGATGGCTACATTTTTAGCTGCAACTCGGTTATCTTCATGTTGAGTTCAAATTGAACTCGACTAACCTCAGCTTTTGCCTTGCGCACACCGGCAGCTAATTGTCTAATCTTCACTTCTGGATGTGCATTCTCTAGAATATGGAGTTCAGGCACAGTTTTGCGTGCCTCCATAACCATTGACTCCAATCAGGAATTGTGCACCTGGAGCACCCCCCTTTCTTCCAAAATATGTGTCTTCTTCCACAAACAACTACTAATTATTAACCTTGATCTTACCAACAACACTAACTACTCATTGCTCCCGAAGGTGAAGCGCCTTTACAACTCCCTATAATAGCACATGCAATGACTCCAGTTGCATCATAGAAAGATTCAGGCCCATCTATAGTACTCTATTAAGAAGGGCATGTTGCTCCTCTGTTTCAGCATGGAATGAACTTGTAGGTAGGGGGGAGACTCACACATCCATCGATGGCCACAAAATTATCTCCACGCCTATAGTTTGTCCTTGTACCGAACTGCCTGTTGTGCCACTTACTTTTCCAATGCCTGTTTGGATCTTGGCTGCATGAAGCTGAAACTCGCGAAGATCCTTCTAAACTCCTCCCAATGTTTGTATGTACTTCTATTCCAACTACTGCAATACCTCTGTGGTGACATCCTTGACTTTATTTTCAATCTCATCCAGATCTCTTTCTATGAGCACTAGGGTGTCAACCGGTGTTTTCCAATCCTTCTACTTCTTATTTGATCCATCTTGTTGTTTCAATTCTCTCCTTTTTATAATGAAGGGGGTGCGCTTCCCTTCCTCGCTTCCTCCACCTTGCCCTGTTTCAATTTATGTTTCTATTGAAGGTGACTTGTCACCTTTCTAGGTCTCGCGCTGCTCCTATTCTACCTTCTCCTTGGTAGCGCATTCCTCCTTGACTCGAGCCTTTTCTGCGACATCTTTCTTCTTCTGCATAGCCAAGTTCTACATAGCCTTCTTAGCTCCCTCCATCCTTTTCTTTGCGACCACACTCTCTACACCTGTACTTGGCCTAGCAAATAGATCTGAAGGGGCATGCCAGCTCACCACTACCTCCTATACATCAAACTTTGTTACCGAATAGGGCAAGTCATACCACTTCTATGCAGGATCCTTCCATGCCTGGATATAGACAGGGTGGAAGTCAGCCTTGAACGCTACATAGGCTAGCAACTACCTGTAGAAGGTTGGGGACAACCTTGGGCACTTGTTAATTTCCATATGGATACTTGCTTCCATCATGACCCAAAAAATATAATATGTGTGATGTGCATAGGGTCCTTCATAGCCCATAGAGAGGCAAACTGCATGGCCTCTGGTAGTCCTTCCTCCAATGGAGGAAACTGATTGTCCTTTGGTAGATCCCATGCAACCAACATAATGCAGAGCAACAACCAAGCATAATGGAACAACTTGGTCTCATCCAGGGCCTCATGGAAATTCACAAGGAATTATTAGCATATGTACCTAGACCAATTGAATAGTACACCTTTCGTGCACTGACCCGCGAGAGACATGATGGGCATTGGAACTTCATCTGCATGGAAATTCCTCATCACCTTGCTAGCCATATTTGTGTGGCCAATTGAACTGCAGGGTAGCTTATTGACATGATGGAATACCCTCGCACCTTCTTCACAAGTTGATACTCTTTTTTCATGCACTCTGCCATCTCCTTCTCTCATATCTTTCTTCCAAACTCCTTGGTCAGATTCAGACCTTCACGAGGCAGGTGGGTAATCCTGTGGATAAGCATATCTATGATAGTATAGGCCTTCCTAGCCATAAATGACCATCATGCACCAGAGTGAGCAAATGGCATATGCAAGTTGTCTTAATTGGGGTGCGTTGGTAATATGGCACCCAAAGGAAGTTTAGCAGCCTGAATTTCTCAACACTATGGGCCCATTCCTCTGTTTCCAGCATTGTCACACATGTGGCTTCATAATATACTTGTTTCATGAAGTTATCCATCGCTAAGTGTGGGAACTTAGCGTGATCTGCTAAGTCCCACTCCCCCATCTTTGGAAACAAGACTTGTGAGAGTCACCGACCCTCAAATGACATTTGCTCAAGTAGAAGGGGCGTGGAAATGATAAATTTCTCAGATTATGAGTCTTTGGTAATCTTCTTCTTTCCCTTCCTTGGAGGGATATACTAAGGGAGATTTGTGAGGGGTTCTGCTCCTTCAGAATCAACATCTTTTTTTCCCTAGCCTTATTCTACCTCCACGACTACAACCTTCTCTTTTCCTTTTTCCAGCTGTTTATCTTTCTTCTAGGCTGGTGTCAAGTATGCTTTGTGAGGGAAGTGCATATTGGTACTGGCTTCTTCTACTTTTCCTTTGCCATGGATTTTTTCGGCCTTGGAAACCTCGCGCCATGGGCACCGCAGGTGTAGCTTCAGCATTAGATATTTCAGGGCTTGGGGCATCAGATACTATTGCTTCCACACTCAAAGCCTCAACAGGGTTGGTGGCAGTCATCTTCTCCATAAACAACTTGTGGGCTTCAAGGGAAGAATTCCTCCCAAAATGCTCGGCTCATCGACAGACATCAAATTTCATAAAAAACTCTAAGTGTGAAAAGTGTTTTCTATTGGACTGGCACACATAATTTATAGGGGTTTTTGACCCCCTAAATTCTTACCATTAATGCTATTTTGGTGGTAGATATTCAAATATTTTGGCCTTAAATGCCACCAGCCTACTCCTCTTAATTGTCTTCTAGCTATTAGATCATGAACAGTGACCCCAATGGTCACTTCTCTGCTATTTTGCATGGTACCTTCCTTCATATCATAGCCCCCTATGCGCAACGTCATATATTGTATCTCCATCATCCTTTGTGCAGCCCGCCTGCTGCATAGACATTTGACCCTGGCAATGTAGTTTATAGTCCCATTCTCCCTTGCAACTGCCTAAAGCACTAAGACCATCCTGCTGCCATATAGTCATTGCATAGGATCCCCTATATACATCTTCAATCAACTCCCATTCACTCTTCCCAGAAAAGGTTCTCCATTAAGCTTTGCGAGCTTGAATGCACCTCTATTTGTAATTTCTTTGATAATATATGGCCCTAGCCAATGCATCTAAAATTTCCCCAGAAACTTGGTCAACTTACTATCATATAACAAAACTAGATCATTTACCTTGAATTTGCAAAGTTTGATGTGACGACTAGGCAAGGTTTTTTCACATTGGTTTTATACTTGCTGATGAAATGGAACCAAAAATCTATCCTCTTCAAGCTCCATCAGTCGCGCAAGCCATTCCTCCAAGGCCTCGTGATCTGCCATAATCATCAGTGCCACTATGTGTATACTAGGTACAATATATCCCATAAACATTACAGCTTCTACGCCATATACCAATCTAAAAGGTGTCTACCCGGTCAACATTTTCCAAGTAGTCCTATATCCCCATAGTACTGCGGGTACGCACTCATCCTATTCATTTCATTATGTGTTTCATATATTCATCAGTGTGTTATCCAAAATATTATTAAAGGCCTCAACTATTCCATTATTCTGTGGATGTTATAGTGTACTCTTCTGATGGTAGACTAGGAATTGTTCTGTCAACATGCTGATTGTTTCATTTAGAAAGTGTGTACCTTTGTTGCTCATTAACACTTTCAAGCAGCCAAATCTAGTTAAGACATATTCAAACAAAAACTTTGCTACTATAACCCCTATACAATTCTTAACTATCTGTGCCTCTTCCCATCTGGTTAGATAATCCATCATGGTGATGATGTAGCACACACTAGTTTTCTTCCCTTGCGGCTAAATCAATCCAATGAAATCAATTGCCTATTTTTCAAATGGCTGCAAATATACTTGAGGATTCAGTGGCAACTCATCCCTTCATGATGGTCTACCAGTTCGTTGACATGCATCACATACCCTACAATATGCTTTGGAATCCTTATACAGCATTGGCCACCATAGGCCTGCGTGCAAAATCTTCTGCGTAGTCACTTTTCCTACATAGTGTCCTCCCATAGCTCCTCCATGAGCTTCTGTGAGAATTCTATTTCTCTCAAAATATGGCACATATCTTCAAAATATCTCTTCTACACCCATCTTATATAGATGTCCTACAATCACCGAAAAGTCAGTCCCATGCACTATTATACCCTTCTTTTGCTAACTTGTATACCCTTCGAGTGCCATCCCCGTAGTCAAAAAGTGAATCATATTTGCAAAATGATTGTCTGTTACACGTACCGTGAAGAGCTGCGCATCAAGTAACCCTTCCTCCAAATTCGTAGGTTCCTCTCCTATTTCGATCTTGGATGGATTTCAGGTCCTGCATTCAACCTCCCTAGCTTCACAATGACCTCAAAGTCATACTCCTGAAATAACAGCAACCATCGACAGATCTTGCCCCCCAACACAGGCTTATTGACTAGGTATTTCAGGACAGAGTAATTTGTGTACATCTTGAAATGTCCACCCAATAGATAGTGCTTGAAATTTTGAAGCACATACACCATAACCAGTCCTTTGCACTCCATCATTGAGTAATTATTCTTGGCCTTCGATAATTTCGTACTTGTGAAGGCTATAGGATGATATAGCTCTCCTTCATTGGCTAGTGTTAGCACTGCACCCAACACAATGCAAGAAGCATCAACATGTACATGGAATTCCTTCTTCTAATTAGGGAAGACCAAGATTGGTGTGGTGGCCATCTTCTCTTTCAACACATCCAAACTAAGCTGACATTCTTCATCCGAACATAATGTTGCATCCTTCTTCAACATTTTCTCCATGGGCGTGGTAATCTGAGCATAAGCCATGGTGAACTTCTTGTAATGTCTAGCATGTCCCAATGTCACACACAGCTGCTTAATGCTCCTTGGGGCCTCCAAATTTACTATCACTACAATATTTGCAGGGTCCACCGTCAATCCTTTCTTGCATACCACCTAACCTAGAAAAATTCCAAAGGGGACACAGAATAAACACTTCTTCAGATTCAACACGATCTGGTACCTACGACATGTATCCAACATCAAGTGCAGACTTGCTACATGGCGCTTCACTAACCCAAAGATTGTCCAGACATCAAAGTATACTTCTAAGAACTTATGAATGAATTCCTTAAACGCTTCTACAACTAAGCGAGAGAATATCGTAGGTGCATCCTTGAGTCCAAACGAGGTGACAATATACTGGAAACAACCCCATTCCATCGCAAAGGTTGTTTTGCTCCTATCCTCTAGCATGATCTTGATTTTATGGTACTTGGAAAATCCATCAGTGAATGAGTAGGCCTCCTACCCTTGAACATTGTCTAATACTTCGTTTGTAAATGGAACTAGGAATGGGTCATGGAAATAGGCATCATTAAGCTTCCTCAGATCTACACAAATCCTTATTTCATCCTTCTGTTTCTTCTCCTAGACCACCATGGGGCTCACCCAATCAAACTCTTCCACAGGTTCTATGATGCCTGCTACCAGCCTCTTATCCAACTTCGAAGGGAACTTTTTCCTTATACTTAGGATTCAAGCAATATGACCTATGCTTAACAGGATTCGGTTCTGACATCAGAGTAATCTTGATGATGCCCAAGTCGCCTATTATTCCCTTCAAGTCTAAAAACTTAGTAGGAAAAATATTTTGGTACTCGCAGAGTAACTCAGCAACTTTATCCATTGTGGCATCATCCCAATAATCTCCAATATTTGCAAAATTGGGTTTTGCTTTAGTCCCAATGTTTACTTGTTTAGTTTTCAATGGCACAGTGATGTTTTGGTTCTCTATTTGTGGACCTTCAACTTCGTGATGCCCCTCTACCTCTAGAATATTAATATTTCTTGGATCATCATCCTCCCCTTCAACTGTCATATTATAACATTCCAGTGCATGGCATAGCTGGGTGCTCTAATCCAGCTGGACCCATTCCAGAGGTTCTTACAGCGTTTTGAAGATCACTGTCTTAATCTCCTATAAGGCTTCATCAATGCTCGTGAAGCCATATTCAAAACTAAAGGTCAATAAGGATCCTTATCTCAGTATATCCCACTCCATGGTGCCATGGCGGAGTTCCATCTCCAAATATCAGTTCATGGGGATTATGTCTAAAGTATGGAAAAATTAGTGTACCCATTCCAACTGCGGCTCTATTCCATAAGATTTAGTACACTTTTCTAGGTGATTGCATGGATCATCCATCTCATCATATTTATTGGCCAATCAAATGTTACGACCCCCAAACTGCAATCGCATCATTATTCTATAGTCCTGCCATCCATCAGAGCTATCCTTGTGTGTACCCCACCATCGTGTGGGCGTAGAGCTTAGTGCCAAATCTAATGCTTGAAAGTAGTGACACGTAGGGATTTCATGTTTAAATGCATCCAAAAATTTATCCTTAGTTAAACCATCATAATAAGGTAATTTCCTTAGCTCTGATGAAATGCAACACAGTGATTTAGTCATCATATTGCATCACAACATGGATACTTCATGCAACTAATTTTGCCAATGCTCCAAATCTACATCTAAATCTGAGGTGCATGAATTCTCACAATCCCATGCGAGCCTGCGATCTACTATTGGATTGATCCATCCCTGATCTCACACTATTAGTTTGTAAATCTAATCTAGCTCATCCTCACTTTCTTCATACTCGTGGTCCAGTTCAATGTAGTGTGACCCTTCTGCTAGGTCCAATGACACTACAACTTGAAGCGATTTCCATTCAAATGAAATTGTCCTCTTCTTCAAATTGATGAATCCTTTCATTTTAATGGCCTGGTCAATTCCGAGGAACATAGGGTATGGATTACTATTATCAATGATCTCTATCACTTCAAAATTAGCCATTACACTCGCAACTTCTATATCCACTATTGCTCCATGTAATCATCCCATAGGGATGATCTTCTGCTGGTTTGCCATTCTAAGTTGGATCAAAGACCATTGCAGCACAGGTCTCCCCATTCTTTCCCATGTATATTTAGGTAAGACATTCGCATCAGACCCTAGATCCAGAATGACCTGGTCCATCTCATAATGTCCTATCTATGTGGTGAGCCTCATCTCCCACCGTGTTCTTGCCTTATGTTTGCCAATTTTTCTAACTATGTGGTGTTCATCAGGGGCGTTATCTTTGACGGCGCATTTGTTTATTAACTCTTGTAGGGCATTCACAACTTTTCTATCATGCAACAATTTCATGCAAGTCTCCAAGAACGTAGTAAGGACAGAGGGGTCAACCTCTGTAGGAGCACTAGTTTCTTGCACTTTGTTCTGGCTTCCTGAGATGGAGGCCTTAGCAAAGCTTTTCTTAGCTTCCATAAAATTTTCCTTAGCACGTGCCAAATAAAAACCATCTTCCTTTTTTGGGGCCTTGCAAACCCATCCATCCTCTTTAGATTGTTTTCCTTTATTATCACTAGTTGTTATTCTGCTTCTCAACACTATATTTACACTCTGATCTTCCTCGCAAGGCTCAAATTTCATCATCTATAAGTTATGTGTAGGTTGATGAGGCTGTGCCTTCTTCTCCTACATCTTAGTTATCAACGGAGGGCATTTTCTATAATGTGGTCAAACTGGCTGCAGTATTGACATGACGAACATGTCTGATTCTGACACTCCCACACGTAGTGCCCTAGTGTCCCACTGATCCGAATTTAGATAGGAACGCAAAAAAGTACATAGATAAACATAAACATAGAGATCCAGTGGAAGTAATACTTCATTTCATTAATGTAAAATACTGAAATATGCTTACAAAGAGAAATGGAAATACACCATCTAGGGTGATGTTAGCTTAACTCTGAGTAGAGATGTGGTGGCTACATGCCTCTGAACTATGTTACAATGAGGCTTGAAGGCCTATTTATTGTTGAGAAACAATGGAAAACCCTAAATATCCAAAAACCTAACCCTAGATGATGAAACGAAAACCTATGGGCCCCATTTGGGTAAATTGGTACATCAACTTCCCGGGGTCGTCACTTTGGCATACGATCTTTGTTTGACACGCACAATATCTCATTTAAAATATCTATACAAGAAATACAACTTTGGGAAAAGAAACATCGGTCCATGGACCCATGTTGCTCCAATTTTTAGGAAAATACATCTTTTAGGGTCTCAAAATAGCTCCGGAAGTTCAGGACCCGAAAAACTGCTAAAAATAGTAAATTGTGCTATAATTACGGAAACTAAAAAACTGAAAGACACAATTGTGGGGGTCCAAATGGGATAGGTGGGTTCCCACCAACATCCACTTGGATCACTCCTTTCCCCTTAGGAAGTAACGGTCCCCATTGCATTGAGTTCCTCCATGAGATGAGGAAGCTTCTATTGAGTTAGGTCTCTAGTGAGTTGTTCTGCAATCTCTGATGTTTCCAGAAATGATGGGAAGCATGGTTGATGATAGTCCACATTTAACACTTGGTGCAAGCGATGTAATGGACGAATGTTGTGCTCCAAATCATTGTTTTCCATAGCCTTGTTAATGCTGTAAGGACCATGTCAGAGTGGTCGGAGCTTCTGATGGGCTCTTGTAAGGTGTTTTTTTTGCAGATGCAACCAAAATTTATTGCCCACATGAAGCTTCTGTGTTACCCATGTGGGTGAGGAGAAGTTGCTCTTATGTTCTATCATGACTGTATCCCTTTCTTGTTGCTGCTGCGTGGAGGAACCCTTCGTGGGGGTCATGGATGTGGTGATGATCTTCCCCTTACTTTCGGAGCGAATCAGACAGAAAATTAATTTCCTAGTCTGGGAGATGAGCTTGCCGCCTTTCTTAGTCGATATCAAAGAGGTGGTGGTAGGTGGGGCTACCTCCAGTATCTTGTATAATGAATTATCCAAAGAAATAATGACAGTGCGAGGCCTTGAATCATACACAACATGTCGCCTCCACAAGTATGGCTAGCCTAATCATACATCACAAACATCCAGAGGTGTAACATTACACAATACCCCATCTATGAAGGGCTTGACGTTGTAGGGAAGGTGACACTGCTGGCAAAATTTGAGATCTCGTCCTTCATGAAGCCACCCGATACTATATGGCTGTAGGTGTGGTGTAGTAGGTAGGCCCAACCACTTCACGACCTCTGCTAAAATGAGGTTCTTTTGGCTACCACAATCGACAATGAATTGCAGCAGTGAGCCCTTCACCCACATCTGTGAGTGGAAAAGACGTTCCCCCTCCTTCGGATCTTCGAGCTCATTCCCATGGATCTTAGGGGTGGAAACAATGATGATGAGCTCTGCGCCAATGATCTGCGGCACTTTGCCATTCCCCTTGACAGGTTCTGACTCAAGGTCAGAACATGCATCTGATTCTGAAGCCTTCAACATGGCCACCAACAACTTCTTGGTCCGACACTCACTTGTGTTATGAGTGAGACTCTTGTGGAACTAACACCACTTTCCTATGTCCTTCTTCAACTTCATGGTGTTGTTCTTTCTTACAGCTTCAACGGTTTGTCTTGGGTCACCCCACCTTGGCTTTGTCCTTTGGTCTTCATATTTGTAGATCCAAAGTCTCGCTTTGTTTGTTTGAACTTTTGCTCGATTTTGACAGTGTATCGGTACACCATGTCGAGCGAGGAGATGCTTAGAAACTCCATCTCTTCCTAGATGTATCTATGTAGGTACCCACAGTATTTGAGTACCAAATGCAACTCAGAGTCCTTGATACCCAACTGTGTGCGAAGCATATGAAAAATGTTTGTGAACTCCAGTACATATTGGTCCCTTCCCTACCGTAGTGTGGTCCATTTGATGTATTTGTCCTCATAGCTTTTGACAGTGTAGTACTGCTCCTTGATAGCATCTTAGAATGAATTCCAAGTGCTTGCTGCTGAAAATAGGGAGCCCATATTTTCATCCTTCTGCTCGCAGTAGGTTTCCCACTACTCTTTGACGTGGGGGGCTGCTTTGAGAAGAGTGAAAACAATATTTTCATGTTTTGAAAATTCATGAGCAGAAAAATACCCATCTAGCATATTTAACCATTTATATATAAGATTTGTGTCTATCTGACCCTCGAATATGGGGATTTCAAAATTTAATTGTACCTTAAACAGTGTGGCGTTTCAAAAGTAGCTGTTGAAAGCCAACGCGTTGTCTTTGGGCAGCCACTAAAGGATCTGCACAAAGCTATCCATCATCGCGTTCCTTTGTCACTCGAGGGATTCTTCAAGCAAGATTTTGATAGGATCTCCTACCCCATCGTCTTTCTTCTCATCTGCCATGGGAGGCCGTTGGGATTTGTGAGGCTGGTCTTGCAAAGGTTCGACCAGTTCAATCCCTAACTCCTTATATCCCGACCTCATTGGGGACATGCAAAGAAAAATAGAGAAAAATCAGACCGCTTTGATACCACTGATTCAGATTTAGATAGGAATGCAACAAATTATAGAGAGAACCATAAACACAGAGATGCAGCGGAAATAATACTTCATTTCATTAATGTAAAATATTGAAATATTCTTACAAACATGTTACACAAAAATATCGTCACCATGATTATTTGCAGTCAGTATGGGTCTATCATCACTTATACTAGCCTCCTAAGCAAGTCTCAGACCTTAACTCTTCATGTCAAGCTTT
>APFE031135880.1:1190-43306 GCA_000404065.3 Pinus taeda
GATGACCTGAGTATAGACTTGTTCAGTAGAGAGAACTTATACGACGTGCCACGGGTCACTGTTTCAACCTTAGGTTTTGAAAATGATGTCCAAAAAACTACAGTCCATCCTCTTTCTGCAATTTCTTACGAAAATTCAATGTGATGCTTAGAGAGAAAATTATGATGACTTTCCCAAGGTGACCTATTTGGAATGTAATTCTGGGGTCTGCAAAACCCTAACTTCCTCAGATTATATCTCCGCAAATATAATGACACAGGATCTAACATTTAGAGCCAAGCTTCAGACTGATGTCTTCTCCAATGGATTTTTTTAGCTTTTAAAACTTCATATAGAAAGCATTATAGCGAACATACCATGATGACATGCTTTAGATGAAATTCTAGAGCTTGCAAAAACCCTACCTTCCTGATATCATATCTCCAAAAATATAGCGAGACGAGATATGAAATTCCCACCCAAGTTTCAGAAAGATTTCGTCTCAAATGGGTTTTTTTTCCTCTTTTGAAACATCGCAGAAAAACGTGATAGGGAAAATTCCATGATGACCGGTTTGGAGCAACGAAACCCTAGAATCCAAAGCTTTGATACCAAATTTTATGAAACCAACTCACAAAAGATAGAAAAGATAAATGAACGCCTTACAATTTAGCCTCTTCGAGGGGGAAAGCTCCATTACACTACAGCAATGTACAGTTCTTGGATGATACAAACGACAAAACCTCCTTTCTATATATAGGAGTCTAAGGGGTCACAATATAACCAGGATGACCTAATAATAATAGTATAAAGGAGAAAAAATAACAATATTGGGATTCTATGGGGCACAATAATAACAATAAGGGATACAATGACAATAGTAATAGGGGAATCACTAGCATTATAGGGACCTAACAATTTGATTCAAGGAAGTGTTCCTCCAAACATGAGGCCTTATAGATATCCATATGCCCAAAGGAGTGAAATTGAACATATGGTTGCAGAAATGGTAGAGGTTGGTATAATTATCCAACCGAATTAGATAAAAAAAAGCAAGGGATGAATGGAATAATGGAAAAGCAAGATGGGAACTCATTCATAAGTTGTCGAAGATCCTAGTTCCAACAATATTGCTAGAACTTGACAAGGAAGGAAAAATGATATTGGAGCCTAAAGTATTCAGGGAACCGAGAAGTTGACAACTATGAAATCGATCAATTTCAGAGTATCTCATCAAGTGGAAGAACTTACCCACTAAATATTCCACATGGAAGGATGAGAATTTTATACAGAAGCATCAAGAAGTACTCAAGCATTGAGGACAACACGTTTTGAAGGAGAGGGGCATGCTAGGTCCCTATACTACTAGTGTAATCCCTTATTGTTATTAGTACAACCCCTTTATTATATTATTGTGCCCATGTCGTCCCCCTACTATTATTATTGTGCCCCATAGAAGCCCACTATTGTTATTATTATGCCTTTACATTATTATTATTATGTTGGCTCTCATTATATTATGACCCCTTATACTCCTATATATAGAAAGGAGGACTTGTTATTTGTATCATCCAAGAATTGTTCATTTGTGTAATGTAAAGGTGTTTGTCCCCTCGAAGAGGCTTATTTATATGGCGTTGATCTATCTTTCCTATCTTTTTTTGAGTTGGTTTCATAACATTGCATGCATAATTGTCTTTACAATTTTGGGTAGATATTGTGATAGTGTTGTTTATCTAATAAACAAAGGGCCTTCAATTTCCTTGGATGGTGGTATTCCAGAGGAGGCATGGATAGGGAAAAAGGTAAACTACTCATTTTTAAATATTTTTCGTTGTGAAGCCTTTGTCCACATTAATAAAGAAAATAGAAAAGAGCTTGAGGAAAAATCAAAGAAATGTACCTTTATTGGATATGGTGTTAATGATATTGGTGATTGCTTTTATGATTATGAAAAAAAAAAATCATTAGAAGCAGAGATGTCATATTCAATGAAAAGGTTTTTTAAAAGGATTAGATGTAGGAAAAGAAACAAAAAAAAGAAAATAGAGAATACACAGTGCTTGATGAGATCACAGAAAAAGTGAAGGTGCTTGAAAATCATAATGATCAACAACCAGAATAACAACAACAACCACAATAGCAACAAGAACCTCAAACACCTGAAAGTGGTGTTATAATATCTGCCATGATAAGTATACCCCTTGAACGATACTCCCCTTCATTATATTATGAATTGTTGACTGATTTTGGTGAACCAAAATGTTATGAAGAAGCAGTGCAAGTAGAAACCAAAAAGAAGTGGGAGAAATCCATGAAAGAGGAGGTGGACTCCTTAGCACATAACTAGACTTGGGAGTTAATCAGGTTGCCTGCATGTAAAACAACATTGCAAAATAAATGGGTTTATAGGTTGAAGGAAGAATATGGAAGTAGAAAAAGGTATAAAGCTATACTTGTAGTGAAGGGGTTTTCACAGAAAAAGGGTATAGGATTTGATGAGATATGTTCTCTGGTTGTTAAAATGACTTCAATCAGAACTATTTTAAGTCTAGTAGCAGCTGAAGATTTGCATATTGAGCAATTATATGTAAAGACAAAATTTCTCCATGGGGATTTGGAGGAAGAGATATAAATGCAGCAACCTCAAGGATATGAGGTAAAAGGGAAGGATAAACTAGTGTGCAGGTTGAAGAAGAGCATGTATGGCTTAAAACAGGCTCCAAGGTAGTGGTATCTAAAATTTGACAAGTCTATGTCTGAACAAGGTTATACTAGATGTCACTTTGATCATTGTGCTATCCCAGAAGAAAAAATGATGGCAAATATATTATATTTTATTGTATGTAGATGACATGCTTGTTGTAGGTTCTAACATGTAGGAAATAAATGTTATGAAAAGAAAATTTCGAAACTCGTTTATAATGAAGGATTTGGGTGTTGCAAAACAAATCCTTAGTATGAGAATACCTAGAAATAGGAGAATCGAAAATTAACATTGTCTAAGAGTGAGTACATAAAAAAGGTGTTGAAAAGATTTAATATGCAGAATGCAAAACTAGTTAGTATACCTTTGGCTAGCACTTCAAACTAAGTAAGGAGGTGTATCCCAAGACTCAGGAAGAAATGGCTTGTATGTCTAAAGTTCCATATGCATCAGCAGTTAGAAGATTAATGTATGCAATTGTTTATACAAGGCCTGATATCTCACATGCAGTGGGAGTTTTAAACAGGTACATGAACAATCTAGGAAAAGAACATTGGATGGTGGTGAAGAGGATTCTTAGGTATTTGAGAGGTACCACAAATCAAGCATTATGCTTTGGTGGTTCAAACATTGCTCTATAGGAATATGTTGATGTAGATATGGTGGGTGATAGAGATAACCGGAGGAGCAAAATAGGGTATCTATTTACTTTAGGTGGAACAACTGTTAATTAGGTTTCAAAACTACAAAGTGTTGATGAACTTTCAACAACGAAAGTAGAGTATGTTGCTGCTACACAGGCTAGTAAAGAAATGAGTAGGTTACAAATGTTTCTGGATGAATTGGGTAAGAAGTAGGAGTTGGGTAGGTTATACAGTGACAACCAGAGTGAAATACATCTTGCAAAGAACTCTTCATTTCATTCCTAGACTAAACATATACATCTTAAGTACCATTTCATATGGTCAGTTTTGGAAGATGGAGATTTGAAGCTGGAAAAGATACACACTAGCTAGAACCCTATAGATATGTTAACAAAAGTTGTAACCAAGGAGAAACTCAGATTATGCTTAGTTTCAATTGGTCTTCATGTATGATAAAGAAGATTAGAAACAACCAGGTCTAAGGAGGAGTCATTATCCAACAAATGAAGTATCGGTAGAGTTGCTATAATCAGTCTCTGAGTGGGAGATTGTTGTGTGTGGAGCCTGATTATCTTCTTTATTCAGAGGTATTGCCACATTGTACCCCAGTTAGTAATGTGGCAACATTGCTACCCATAATATGTGCACTACAAGGGGCCTCCATGGTGGTTGATAGTGATCTTTAGGAGCCCCTCTCAGCGGGGGATTGGAGGTAGAGCCCCTGAAGCTAAAAATAGATGTAAAATTGCCTTGTAAAAATGTTGTAATTTCGTAGTCAGTTTGGGTCATTCATTAGGCGAAGATCTGATGGTATAAGTTATGTTTAATTTAGGTTTTTTTTCTCCCTAGAAGGTAACCCCTTGCTATATATGAGGGAATTGTATTGCGTCTATGTATATAAGTATTTTGAGCGAGAAACAGAGAGGAGATTGTGTGAAAGCAAAGAGGGAATTACAACAGATCTCCTGTAGGTTGTATCTCTTTAGTTTGCTGGATAAAATAAAAGGAATAACTGGTTGTTTCTCCATGGATGTAGCCCAAATTGAGTGAACCATGTATATTTGTGTCTCTCTTGTTTTATGTGTTTATATTTCTGTAAGATATTTTATGTGTTCCATTACTCTGTAATATATAATTTTCTAACAAGGTAGAGAACGAACCTCTAAAAAATCCACATGAAGTCAATTATGAGGGACATTTTTGGTGCCTTGAAAAGGTGCACTCTTGAATGATCAATGGTATAGGTCAAAATTATCTTGAAACCAACAAGAGGAAATTTTCTCAACGTAGTCATAAACAAGATCTTGCTGCTCTGACCACCGAGCTTATGGGGTTTAGGGTTTGATGGCGATACAAGCACTATTATGAAGTGTTGTGTCCGTGTATCAATTTTTGGGCATTATATTTATTAAATAGACTCTAATACGTTACTTAGAGTGGACCACTATAAAACAATCAAGTTCCATCTTTCTAAATCCCTTCACTGTGTGTTCAATTTTTTAATGAGAAATGACTTTTTGTGGGTATTATTAGTCTTTTGGATGAACAAAAATCACATTGGATATTCTATCAAGTTTGAAGAGATTCGCTGGGATCATTCTCATTGCAGATGATAGACTAAATCTCTATGAACCACACTGCCATCTACTACTTATTTTTCCTACCCTGGGGATCTATAATTGCAATGTCTCTCTACCATGCATTTTGGGCATTCTCTACTTTACAATAGTGATTTCAATACTATGATTTGTCATCCCTGCGTTTGACACTATTTGATGTATGGATTCTCCATATCCACTCTCTGGTTTCTTCAGAATATTTTTATGATCGTATATGCTGGTCTAGCTTTCTATTCAGGACAATGGCATGATTGTAATCCCAAAATAAAGTATTGATATCCATACTTCATCAAATTGACATCTCAGTGAATCAGTTATCATAATGGTATGGCAACTCAGAGACCTTGTTGAAGGTGTCATCACTGTTAGGTTTAGTCTATGATTAGTTAGAATTGCATATAGTCTCACCACACTTGTAATTATGTATAGATAAGTTTGGATGCTTGTCAAATTTATATAGTTAAGATCCTGAACTAGTGATGATAGCTATGTTACAACTCGTTTGACCGAGATAGTGTTATGCAATAGTCTTGTTCACAAACAAAGTTGTGAATGTTGGGTTGTGTTATATTATTTCCACATAGTTAATGGGGGGTTTGAGGGGTACTCGTAGTCCTGGAAAATTTTGGTTTTGGACCCTATGTTAGGTTGGGTAGACCCACTTATGGTTTTTTGCATGATTTTAGCACATGTTTTTTGGGACGTGATGGTTTTCAGTCAATGGTATTGGATGCGATGGTTTTCGGTCCATGGTATTGGATGCTTCAGCATGTATAAATATGTTTTATAACATTGAAAGGAAACTAATGAAAAATCAAGTTGGTAGTCCCGATTTTGGGATCCTGGGGAAAATATTTATGTATATGTGTTTTATGTGTTATGCTCTCGCATTGTTTATTTTCTGTGTTTTAGAATTCATATGCAGGTAATTTCTATACGGGGTTAAAACCTACATTTGGTATCAGAGCTATTTTGGCTTCAAGGGGACGCCTTTGTTGTTGAGGGGTTTTTCTCAGGCCTATGGTAGACCCTGTTCAGTGGGAGATCTGTGAGATCGATTCTAGTGGTGAAAGAAGATGGAGAGTGGTGGAAAGATAGAGATCAAGAAATTTAATGGTTAGAGTTTTGAGTTGTGGAAAATCAAGATGGAGGATCTGTTGGTGGATAAAGATCAGTGGATCGCGGTAGATCCAGGTACAAAACCAACACGAGTGACCAATGAAGAATGGAAGAAGTTGGATCGGAAGGCAAAGAGCACAATACGATTATGTGTCTCAAATTTAGTATTACTGAATGTATCACGAGAAGCTATGACAAAGGCTTTGTGGGACAAGTTACGGACTTTGTACCAATCTAAGTCTCTGGTGAATAAATTGTTCCTACAGAAAAAGCTATATAAACTGAGGATGAAAGATGGAGACTTGGTGACAGAGCATCTGAATGTTTTTAATACTGTGGTAAGTCAGTTACCATCTATTGATATTAAAATTTCAGATGAAGATAAGTGCATCAGTTTTTTGTGTGCTCTACCATATTCGTGGGATAGTCTGGTTATTGCAATAAGTAGCAATGCAACTGCCTTGCATTTTGGTGAAATAGTCTCATCCTTGCTGATAGAGGAGATGAGATGGAAAAATATGGAGAGCCAGAATGGTGATGCCTTGTCTGTATGAGGAAGGTGCCAGAACAGAAACAAAAATAAGTCATTGAGTGGGAGATCTAAATGTAGAGGGAGATCTAAATCTCCAGGAAAACCTGTAAATGTGGTGTGCTAGAAATGTGGAAAGGAAGGGCACTTCAAAAGGGACTGTAAATCTAAAGCTCCTGATAAAGTAAAGGGATCTAATGATGTTTTTTCTACAGAGGTGAAAACCATCTCAGATGAAGGTGGGGATGTGTACTTGGCTTCTTCAAGTACACATGTAGATCGTGAAGAATGATTGATTAACTCAAGTGCATCCTTTCACTTCACTCCCCATAGAGAGTGGTTCCGCGAGTATGAGAAATATGGTGGTGGTGATGTCTTCTTGGGGGATGACAGGAAGGCTAGAATTATTGGTCATGGAAAAGTAAAGTTGAAGTTTCAAGGTGGAAGGGTTAGAACACTTTCGGGTGTTCTACATTTTCTTGCATTGGCCAAAAATCTGATTTATGTAAGAAAGTTGGACGATGCAGGTGTAAAAACATTGTTCGAGAAGGATACCTACAAGATGGATTGGGGAGCACTGGTATTGATGCGGGGAGTTCGGACTGGAAGTCTGTACAAGTTGCAAGGTAGCACTGTTGTTTATGGGTACAACAATTCTGTGGTTCTTGAAAGGGGAGCATAAAATCTAGTCGTTTCTAGAGAGAGGACCATGCTGTGGCATCAAAGGCTTGGACATATTGGAGAGAAGGACATTCAAATACTTCATGATAAAGGTATGGTACAAGGTATGAGTAATAGCTCTCTAGATTTTGATTTTTGTGAAAATTGTGTATATGGAAAGCAGAATTGGGTGAGTTTCCACTCTGGAAGTAAGAGAGCGAAACAGATATTAGAGCTTGTGCATAGTGATGTGTTTGGACCTGTGAAGGTTCCATCACTGGGTAAGTCTGTGTACTATGTATCATTTATAGATGACTTCTCAATGAATACATGGATATATTTCCTTAAGAAGAAATCTGAAGTATTTGAAAAGTTTAAAGAATTCAAGGCTCTGGTAGAAATCTAAACAAAAAAGAAGATAAAGGTGTTGAGGATAGATAATGGTGGAGAGTTTTATAGTAAGGAATTTGAAGAATTCTATAAGAAGTGTGGTATAGCATGACAGAAGACTACTCCATATACACCTCAGCAAAATGGAATTGCAAAAAGAATGAAAAAGACGTTGATGGAAAGGGCAAGAAGCATGATCAGTGGTGTTGGGTTAGGACAAGAATTTTGCACAAAGGTGGTGGATACTGCATATTACTTGGTCAGACGGTCACCTTCATCAACGTTGGAGGATAAGAGTCTACGAGAGGTATGGACTAGTAAGAAATCCTCTCTTTCACATCTGAGGGTATTCGGGTGTGATGCATATGTACATGTTCCAAAGGAGAAACGAACCAAGTTGGATAGTAAATCTGAAAAGTACATCTTTATTGGGTATAAGGATGGTTTAAAGGGTTATAAGCTTTGGAAACTAGTCACATGGAAGGTTGTGTACAACCAAGATGTGGTGTTCAGAGAGGTGAAATATGTTATTAAACATGAAGTCCAATGAAAGGAACCTGAGAAGATAGAGTTTAAGCTAAAGGAGGAAGAACCAGACTCTACACGAGAGGAGGAATCAGAAGCTGAAGAGCCACAAACTCTAGGTGTAAGAAGATCAGTTTGAGAAAGAAGGTAGCTAGGAAGGTATAGTCCATCTGCTTTCTATCGAATTTTGCTTTATCTATTACTGATGATGATCCTAGAACTATGAAGGAAGCAATGGATTTAGAGGATGGAAAACTCTGGAAAGAGGCCATGGTTGATGAAATGGCATCTTCACACAAAAATGAGGCTTGGGATTTGGTGGAGTTGCCAGATGGAAGGAAGCCCATTGGCAGAAAATGGGTGTTCAAAAAGAAGATAAATACAAAAGGAAAAGTGGAGAAATACAAAGCTTGGTTGGTAGCAAAAGGTTATTCCCAAGTGTCGAGAATTTATTTTGGTGATATTTTTTCTCCTGTTGTCAAGGTAACTTCTATTAGATTACTTTTATCTGTTATTGCTGCTTTTAATTTTGAGGTAGAACAGATGGATGTGAAGACAAGATTTCTTCATGGAGATTTGGAAGAGGAGATCTACATGAAACAACCTGAAGGATTTGTAGTGAAGGGTAAGAAAGAACTGGTATGCAAGTTAAGGAAGTCTCTGTATGGGTTAAAACAGTCACCAAGGATGTGGTATCAGAAATTTGATATATTTATACCAGGACTTGGCTTCACTAGGAGCAATGCAGATCATTGTGTGTATTTCAAATTAATTAGTGACCATGTTATTTATTTGGTCTTGTATGTGGATGATATGTTGCTGGTTTGAAATGACAAAGAAATTATCCAGGATTTGAAGACCCAATTGTCCTCCAAATTCGACATGAAAGATCTTGGTGCTGCCAACTATATTTTGGGCATGGAAATTAAAAGAGATTGGAAAAAGAGGAAGCTCTGGTTAATCCAGAGAAAGTATGTTGAGACAATATTATAGAGGTTTAATATGCAGGATAGTAAACCGGTGAAGGTTCCTATTCCTATAGGTGTTAAGTTATCTGTTGAACAGTGTCCCAAGACACAAGAAGGGAAAGAAGATATGTCCCGTGTTCCATATGCAAGTGTAGTCGATAGCCTAATGTATCCAATGGTCTATACTAGACCAGACATTGTACATGCAGTGGGAGTATTGAGAGGTTTATGTCAAAACTAGGAAAGGAGCATTAGACATTAGTGAATTGGGTTTTCAGGTATTTGCATTACGCAAGTGATTATGGTTTGTGCTACTAAGGAAGACCAACATTGGACAGAGTGTTGGATATTCATGGGTTTGTTGATGTAGAATGGGCTAGAGATCTGGATCAGAGAAGATCTACAAGTGGGTATGTGTTTAACCTATTTGGAGGCGCAGTTAGTTGGATGAGTAAGAAACAATCTGTAGTGGCACTATCAACTACAAAGGCAGAATACATGGCAGCCACTCATGCAAGCAAGGAAGTAGTCTGGATGTAGAGGTTGTGTTCAAGTATGGGGTTAGTACAGGAAGCTATAAGGATAGACTGTGACAGCCAAAGTGCAATTTTCTTCACAAAGAACCCTGCATATCATTCAAAGACAAAGCACATTGATGTTCAGTATCACTTTGTGACGGATATGATAGAAGAGAAAAAGGTGTTGCTAGTAAAGGTGGACACTTTGAAGAAGACTGTAGATGCATTGAACAAGTCAGTGAGCTCTAAGAAGTTCTCCTAGTGTAGAGAAACAATGGACGTTTCAGGGCTAGAAAAATGACTAAGCTCTCTTGTGCCCCCCTGTGGAAAGAAAACAACAAGTGGGAGAATGTTGGGTTGTGTTATATTCTTTCCACATAGTTAACAGGGGGTTTGAGGGGTACCCATAACCCCACTTTATGGGGTCCAGGGTAACGCCCTGGAAAATTTTGGTTTTGGACCCTATGTTAGGTTGGGTGGACCCACCTATGGTTTTGTGCATGATTTTCACACATGTTTTTTTTGGATGCGATGGTTTTTGGTCCATGGTATTGGACGCGATGGTTTTCAGTCCATGGTATTGGATGTGATGGTTTTCAGTCCATGGTATTGGATGCTTCCGCATGTATAAATATGTATTATAACATTGAAAGGAACATAATGAAAACTCAAGCTGGTAGTCCTGGTTTTTGGATCCAGTGGAAAATCTCTATGTATATGTGTTTTATGTGTTATGCTCTCGCATTGTTTATTTTTTGTGTTTTAGAATTCGTATGTAGGTAATTTGTGTACAGGGTTAAAACCTACAATGAACAATCCTGATTCACATCTTGGAAGCTTGATTCATGAGATTTTGTACTTTGTATCCTTTTTATGAACTTTTGATGGCAACTAATTGAAGAAGAGCAAGGATTGGGTGCAAGAAGGACCATTTGAAGCCATGCTCTCTTCTTTGTGGATCCTTCTCTTAGTACAATTCTTCTTAGCATATATATATTTTGCAGACCGAGCAATATTGGCATTAACAACCAACACCAAAATAAGAACTCATTTTTCTCTCTAAAATCAAGTATGGGCTTAGGGAACTTTAAAAGATTTACAAAGAAGACAAAGTTTGAAAGGGCTTATGGGCTTATTGCTTATTTTATTATTTTAATGGTTGAGCTCATTTGCAGGTGGTTCTCCATATGTCATAAATTATGGACTCTGAAGTAGTCAAGGGTTATACTTGATCTGTAACATTTCAACCCTCTAAGGCAGTTCAAAATTCTCGGTAATGCATAAAGATTAAAAGAGAAGGACCAAACGTCCACTCACTGTGATTTAATTATGTTCTAGACACTACAATAGTTAAGCTATGTTTTGTTCTCATTTGATTCAACTTTCATTTCATGATCCTATTTAGTGTATCATAGACATTCTTAATTTATGTTCAATATTGGCCCTTGAGATCATCAACATCATTAGAAAATTATCTAAGAAGTAGTGTTATTTTGCCTACCTCGAACTAAAATAAATCTCGTATGGATCTTTACAACTCCCATTATCATCAGGGAAAAGTTAAGGGTTCTTGTAATCATGTGAACACAATGATTTTCTTTAAAGCACATTCTGTCAGTAAATCAAAGACCTTCAGGACAATGATTCTATAAACATATAACACAATGACAATTTTTGTAATAAAGGAAGTGGCCTTCTAAAATTTTGACCTATGATTAAACGTGGTTGTGATCCTACATTGATTTGCCTTACATTAATCTTGTAGTACGATGCATGATTGACATGGCAACCTGGTGAAGACTGAAAACCATTAATTACTATGAGCTTGTGGCTACAAGTGGAAACAAGAAACAATAAAGGAACAACAATTCTAGGCCAAAATCCAACCTCTGAAGGATTTGTCAGTAAAGGAAATTGTAGCACCTTTGATAAGAAGTACACCTCACCTAAAGCCTTCAATCTCGAAGGTCATCTAGTTTTCTATCAATCCTTGTGAAAAATAGAAGCAAGTATACAAGAACAGTAAGAAAAAGGGCCTGATATCTTGATTGCAATGAATCAAGATTTTTTGAAGAATGGTTGTACATATATGCATGCCGGATGAGAAATCCTTATTCCCATAATGAATTGGGTAATTTGATGCAATGAAGGATGAGACAACTAGGACTATGATGACTTAGACATTTTCTAAAGTTGTTGCCTTATCTGACTTAAAGAAAGGCTTAAGAGGGAGCCATAAAATATTCAATGTTTGTTCTTGTCTAATGATTCCTGATGAAAGGCATGTCTTGATAACTGAATTTGATATAAGCTGCATGATTATGATTGGATAACTCCAGCACATGGACCATAACATTAAAAGTAGGTTGCATATAACTCAATGCTTCTATTTTAAGTAAGCCTACCTTTTAAACATTCAAAGGGAGATTTGATGTTATAATATGATGTCTGATGACTGTTATTACTGAAGAAGAGGTATGATTTTGTAACTTTGGTGCATACATGAATAACAAGGCATCGATAGCTTGATGGATATGCTCCAAACATCCTTGTTCTTGATGAAGAAGCCTCAACTATATGACATCCTTGTTCTTGATGAAGAAGCCCCAAAGCCTCATGATAATAATGATTGCTAGATGTCCTAATCCTAAGGCCCATGTCTATATAGAAGGTGCCTTAACATTGTTTAAATAACAGATTCCTAAAGGTTGCATGGATAAATTCATTGATAAGGATATAAGCTCATTACAGCTAGGGAAAACCTCTCTCATTTGATAAAAAATGTTTTATTCGATGATATGAAGAACTAGGGTTTTCTTCAATGGGAGATAATGTAGTTTTGTCCAAAACATTCTATTTTACAAGACCATAATTCCAGAAATTATGGGTATCATGCACATGTTGTCCTTGGCCAAACACAGTTGTAGTAGCCTACAAAACAATTATGCTGCTTAGTTTGGATCTTATGCCCCTGAACAAGATTCTCATTATGTCCTTATAGGGCTTCAATAAGTGAGTTACAACTCACATTAAATATACAATTTGGACTCCAATCGAAAAACCATTGATCACATTATAGTTATAAAATTGAATGACAACTTGGAGTACCTCTCTCATTTGATTCCATTAGCAATTTCACTAGATGTTGCAAAGGAAAAGACATACGACATAAATTGAAGAAGAATTGTAACATGTAAATTATCACTGAAGCTAAAATTTAGTAAACAAGATTCCATGCGAAGGTAGAAGATGAAGTTAAATGATTTATATTATGTGAAATTTGCAGAATGTGTATTGTTTTCTAACATACATTTCCTCTTGAAAAAAGAAATTTAAATCATGAAAAACATGATGGTTGTCCTTCCACATTTAAATTTTCATAGCAACTTGTTGAAGACAATGGAGAGTCGAGGAAGCAATAAGCAACCTGCAAAAGCAATATTTCGTTCAAAATATATAGAATAATTATTATTATTTTAAATATGGAGATTAATTGTTAAAATTGAATATAATGGGTTTGCATGCAAATTGTGTTCCAATGAAACTGGAGTGAATGAAATTGAACTTACATTTATCATGGAATTTCAATAGTTCTAGACGAAAATGCAAGAGGAATGATGACATATCGAACACCATTGAAGATTTATGCATAATGGAACATGCATATTTATTAATTACTAGTCCGCTCATAGTTTTCGCATTTTTTCACATTCATGAATGTGGATTATATGTTTTAGAGTAGATTTAAAGGCTAGCAATAATTTTATAGTTGGTCAAAGGCGATATAACAGTATATTTGGATTTGGAACTGGAACTGGTATAGATCTTGTTTCTATATTGTGTAATGTAATTATTGATTCCTCTATTTCTTTGAAGTAACTATGTAGTTGTGATATTTGTGAGTCCATACGTCCTGTTTGAGAAGATAGATAATGTTAAAAGAAAGTACTTAACAAATATAATAACAATTTAATATTTGTAGCTATGTATTAATAATGAGTAAATTTGACTATTGTTAATAGATATAAAAGGTATGCGATAAAAATAGATTGAACTTAATAATTATGGGAAACCTTTTGGAGATGTTAACATATGAATTGAAGCAAGTGGTCTACAAGAGAGATTGAACAATGAATTTCTTCTGCATGTTTTCTGCAAGCAATATTTTTGTTGTATTTCATTTTTATGTAATGATCGAAACTATATGCGAGAAAAAATTAGAGATGTTGTATACAATGTAGGTTCAAAGAAGAAATGCCAAAAAAGACTGGGATTCAAAGAATGAAGGAAGGGAAGATGCTTCATTTGTAACAAGTTTGAAAACTATGAAAGGGAGTGTCATAATAGAAGGGATACACTTTGGGATGATGACAACAACTACCAAAACAATTTCAGGGGTGACAACAATCAAAGGAATGAGAGGTTCAATAAAAAAGGAGAAAGGAATGCTCCCACTACTCAACATGGAAATGGTCAACCTCCCAAAACATTAAGAAACTCCAGGTACGATGAATCTAATGTTGTAGATAACAAACAAAAATGGTTTTATCTTTTATTTTCCCTCTCTGCTACCTCTCCTCTAGATACCATGGGAAATATGTTGATTGATAGTGGTGCATCTTATTAAAAAATGTTTTGTTTCTCCCCATGTAGGTTGACCATACCAATATAATGTTGCATTGTTCAAAAGTTTAGGGCCTCCTTGGTACAACCATGTATGTCATATTCAATGACTGTGGCATACTCTGAGGTAGATACACTAATAAATTTTGTGCATCAATAGAGTTTTGGCATTTTCTGGCTAAGTTAAGGTACCAAAACCACAACTATTATAAATTACCTAGTCAAGTCTCAAGAGAGAGAATATTTTGTCTCATCACTATATCAGTCCATGAAATGGTGGAGATCCTACCAACTTTCTCTTTTAAAAAATCAAGCTAGACCAAATTGACAAGTTGTGTTCCTAACTAACCAAACATTTGCCATGTTTTTTCTTCCTCATAAAAAGAGATCAGTCTAGGGTTTCTCCTAATGCAAAATGTACCTCTCAGAAGACTATGTTAACAGCTTCTTTTAGGAGATTAACCCACTAGAGTTTATTCTGTGGTGACTTTCCAAACCCAATATATCCTCCATAATATTAATCACGTATTGAATCTAAAATGATTTAACTATGATTAATTGTTAGGACTTGCAATTTGCAAGGAAGGGTCACAGTTTCAGGTTTGGACTATTTAGGCAGGTTTATATCTTAAATGGAAGTTTCATACTTCGAGCTAAACTATCTTTGACATATATGATATAACTGACCTCATACATTTTTATGTCACTACTACAACAATCCATGGAATGTGCACGAAAGGTCTAATATCAATGCTTAACTTGGCTTCCATAGTTATGTTCCGCATTTGAATGGACTTCCCAAAATATTGCATTGTGTTTATATAATGCTTCATGCATCTCTAATAAAAACTAAAGGATAGATGCCAAATTTTTTTGTTAGAAGTTTCTTCTGAATGCATAGCTAAGATTGGTGCATTTCATATATTCTCATGCATCCCTAGTAAAAACTAAAGGCTAGTTGCCCAAGGAGTTTGTCAGATGTTCCTTATGAGTGCATACATAAGGTTGGTGTATTTCATATATTCTCATTGCAAAACTAAATGTTGGATCTAACTCTTCAATGGTCCATGGATTGAGTTTTAACTCATTGAGGTGTCTGTTTCGATGGAATGAAGCTTAATACCAGCATAACTGTTAATATTGGCAACTAAGGCCAAAATCCCTATGGGTCTTCTTATTTATGGCAGTTGATATTTTTCTTGGGTTCCTCTCATCAAGAGGTGTACTATTGATCTAAATATCATATGATTTCAATGTGTATTCATGGAGATATCGATTTATTTTTGTTATGTGAGAATTTGTCAAGGTTGGCGAGCAACCAAATTACCCCCATCTATCCTCAACATTTTATTATAAATAGAAGAGGTTTTCAGGTCATTTTGTACACACACTTCACTCTTTATCTCTCTCCAATTGTTTTGGGTTTTGGTGGCAAGAGGTATCTAGATGATGAAGCCCTAGGCATAGGAGGAATGGAGATAGCTTGACTGTAGTCACTAAAGATTCTATATGCTGCCCTAATAGAGATTTGATGCCCTTACCAAAGTCCAAACTAGGATTTGAAGTTGTTGTTCCATTATGCTTTAATCCACTATCAGGGAAGGGATAATTATTCCGTAAACATAAACTTAAAGGAAGAGGCATAGCCGCAGCCTTGGAGGAGCCCTAGCTACTGTAAAACATGCCCTAACCGCAGGAATTATATGTTGTCTTAAACAGATTAAATCATACTGAAGAGAGGCTCCTTCACCATCCCATAAGAAGGATCCTCATCACAACAAGGAGGCTTCCATATGTTGCCAAAGGAAGCTCCAAAAGAGCCCTAACCACAGTCTTCTATTCACATCAAAGACGCATTTAAAGGGAGCCTAAATGAACCCTAATATGCAATAAGAATGGGACTCAATATACAATCCTAAAGGATGTGTTTTAGGTGTTGTTCAAGTAAAGAGAATTAGCACATCTTAGATGTAGTCCTCAAGCCCAGCCGCGTTGAAGGGAGAAGTCTCTACAATTGTCTTATGAGGATGACCTATATGCTGTCAAAATAGGTTCTAACTAGTAGTTAAGGAGGGCTCTACTACGCTAGATAGAGGAAATATAAACCACTTTAAAGGAAGGCTTCACAGTTATGAAGAGGTCTTAAGCTACAACAATGAGAGACCCCAATCCATTGATGGGAAGAAGCCCTAACAGCATATTAAGACTTGAAGGATCAACATAGTATTTCAGTGGCAACATGATGATGACAGCGTTGTGATTGAAACTATTCCTGAGGACTGTTTATAAGGTTCGTAACCTAGAGTCATATTATATTAATGAAATATGTCCTAAACCAAAGTTCAAATCAGGACACTCAGATTGAGTCAAGTCCTTGTAGGACTTATACTTGTACATTGATATTATTTTCTAATTAAATATCAAAGACCATACTTGGTGCTGGGCTAGGCCACATGCCATAACCAACAACAAAGGTATTGACTTGAAAGCATGACAATGGTGGAGCTACACCTCGAAGTATTTCATTGGTAACAGTCTGAAGGAAGATGAATTAATGTTGAAGCCATATCTCAGAAAGTAGTGATAGCTAGAGCAGCAAGAAATTATTAGTGTTTTAGGGAGATGTATTGGGTCAAGTGTTGACCATGTTTGTCTTAGTGTGATGAGAATCCTATTGGTGCCATATGGATGAACTTTAGAAAAAGGTTTTGTATAGTTTGACCAGCATTGACTTCTCTGGTCAAGGGTTTTCTATTGTTGTCATAAATATCAATTTTGTATATTTGTACTATCTCTCTTCTGAACTATTGAAGATCATAGGAAGATTTGGTCAAGGGTTTCCCTACAAAGGGGTTTGTCCCTAGCTACCGCCACATCTTATGTCCTCTTGTCTTTGCTTGACTTCCGTGATTTATGTTTATGTTCTGTCTGTGATTTACTATCATTTTAAACATGATTTCTAATTTGGAATTGATATTGAGATAATATGCAAAATTGAAGTAAATTTTCTCTAAGCATAGAACGTAACTAAACCTAACATGGTATTAGAATTGAGGTGAAGACAAAGCCCAAGAAAGAGTGAAATAACAATCAGAAAAGACAGTTGGACAAGGTCAAAGGCTCAATGGGTTCCCCATCCCTATTCTCAGTTGAACAAAAGCTCCACATATGGAAGATGTCTCTGGATCTAACATTGGAAGAGTAATGTTGAATTTCGTGAAGGGTAAAATCCCCACATTATCCATCAAATGCATTAGTTTCTACAAAGATCAAGTTCACCAAGGGTGAAGTCAAAGCGAAGAAGATTATCAAAGATTCCATGGACAAGCAGGTCATTTCAATGAAATGTCTATATCTATGGGTGAAAGGAAGGGTAGATGTCCTACTTGTAATAAATTTGGACATTGTGTGAGGGAATGTCCAAATAAGAAGGGACACATCTCATAATGATGATCATAATAATTCGAGGGGCATCTCCAATGATTGAAGGATGAAAATGGCTAAGAAAAAAGGAATGCAGGACATCGAGGAAATGGTCGACCCCCCATGAAAGTAAGGAACTCTAGGAACTTCACGAGATACAAGAAAGCACTCTCTAATATGATAGAGAAGGAAACAAACTTGGATATTATTCTTGGAGACAATTTCGACTATCCCGTAAAGGGTGTAGGGAATGTTACTCTTTAATTGGATTAGGGTAACTCAGTTCATATACGATAAGTTCTTTATGTACCTGATCTGAAGAAGAACCTAGTGTCCATTTCGACAATGGAAGACAAAGGTTACAAGGTGGCATTCATTGATGGAGAGGTACATGTTTGGAAAATAAATTTTAAAGATTCTTTTACTCTTGGGTTCAGTATTGGAAAATTGTATCAAGTTGTAGGAAGTCCATTGGGGACCATGACATGGCACCAAATGTTTCCCCATCTTTAAAGTAAGGCTCTACCCGATGTAAGACGTATGGTGACAAGGATGCTTGAATTCAAAGAAGAGCATGAAGATACATGTGTGAGATGTACCAAAGGAAATATTGAAAGGGATAGACCACAGATGTGGAACAACACAAGGCATTTGAGATTCATGACTAGGAATCTCGTGTATGGAGGTTGGAGAAAGCTCTTTATATTTTGAAGCAAGCACCCCGCACTTGGAATGAGGATTGATAGCTATCTGTTGAAGCTGAGATTCACTAGGAGTGAAGCCCACCCAAACCTTTTCTTGAAGGTTATGGATGATAGACCTCTCTTACTAGTATCCTATGAAGATGATGTCTTTCTGGTAGGTACAAACCCTCTCATTTGCAAAAGTAAGAGGGAGTTGGGTTCCAAATTTGGAATGGTGGACAACAAGCTCGTGACTACCCTGATGGAGCTTAACTTCAAGAACTTATGCGGTAGTGCTTTTGAACCTAATTTGGGAAATTCCTTTGAGTTTCATCAACTCATAGTAGCATTGATGTTCCTAGTGAACCCCTTACGGATAGATTTTTTGTAGTTAGCATATTGAGCCAACATATGGCCGAACCTCATTGGATTGGTGCCAAGAATATTTTGAGATATCTTCAGGGCACAATCACTCATGGAATGAGATACACTACTAGTGCTATGAGGTTGCATTATTATTCCAATGATGACTGGAAAATCCATGTGGAGGATCGCAAGAGCACTTCTAGGCGCTCGTTCTCTTTGGGTTCTGTTTCGATATCCTGGATGACCAAGAAGCAGAAGTTCGTTGCTTTGAGAACCATTGAGGCCAAATAGATATGTGTGAGTATGGTATTGTGTGAAGCTATCTAGTTTAGGAAGCTCTTCAGTGAGATGTTTGGACATGTGTTAGATACCACCATGATATTCTGCAATAAGCAGAGTGGGGTTTGATTTTTGAGGAATCCCATGTCTTATGATTCCTTATAGCATATAGACATCAAGTACCACTTTATCTAGGATATGGTACAACAGGGATAAATAAGGCTCCATCACTCACGGACTGATGTAGGTCACCAATTTTCAGATGAAGCCCTTGGGAAAGGAAAAATTCTTCTCTTTCGAAGAATGATTACTAGTCATGGAGAGGGACTCTCGTAAGGGTCCTCTATGATATGGACATTGAGCTCTGGAGCTTCGGGGGGCTTGGAGGTAGTTCTTGGAGTGATGAGAAACAATAGGATGAGTGGTACAACCTTCCCCTAGTGGTTTTCTATGTAGGGACGATGAGTGGTTCATCATTCTCCTGTTGAGACATAGTCATAGGGTCAGTGGTTCAACCTTCCCCTAGTAATTTGCTGTGTACAGGGTAAGTGGTTCAACCTTCCCCTAGGATACCCCATCGTGACATGTAGGCAGGATGAGTGGTTCATCCTTCTCCTACTAAAACATCCTACCCATGCAATCTGGGACTCATGGGAAGTACCTATCATCTGGCCAATGAGCAAGGAAATGAGGATAGGGACCATAGTACTACTGATGGACCCATCATGTAGTATTGTACTCCCTATGCTAGGGTGATATTGATATGGGATCAATTAGAATTGATTTCAAATCAGTAAGAGTGGTATGAGACACTCTGTTTATTTGGAACTAATTTCCAATTAGTAAGAGTGGTATGAGACACTCTCTTTATTTGGAATTGATTTTGAATCAATAACATTGGTACGAGACATTCTCTTCATTTGGAGCTAATTTTGGATCAGTAAGAGTGGTCTGAGACACTCTCTTTATTTGGAACTGATTTCGGATCAGTAAGAGTGGTATGAGACACTCTCTTTATAAGGGATAGACTTTGGGTCAGCAGAGGATGGTATGATAACAGAGAAGAGAAGAGCAATGCACGACATTGCATTGATGGTAGAGATAGTACAGGCTGGCTGATGGATTAGCAGATGCAGTTCTCCTGAGTTGATAGGGAGAGTAAAAATTGGAAACTAGGGAAAAAAATCCCTGTGGATCTTCTTATTTATGATAATTGATATTTTTATTCGATTCCTATCATCAAGAGGTGTAGGATTGATCTAAATATCATCCAATTCCAACGTGTATTCATCGAAGTATGAATTAATTTGTGTTATGTGGAAATTCATCAATTTCCGCTAGCAACCAAATTACCCCCATCTATCGTCAACATTTTACTATAAATAGAAGATGTTTACAAGTCATTTTGTACACACACTTCACTCTTTATGTCTCTCCACTTGTTTTGGGTTTTGGTGGCAAGAGCAATCTAGATGATGAAGCCCTATATGCGAGAGGAAATGAGATAGTGTGGCTGCATTCAAGAAGGATTCTATACACTGTCCTAATAGAGATATGATGCCCTAATAGTAGTCCAACTAGGAGTTGAAATATTTATTCGGTTGTGCACTAATTTTCTATGAAGGAAGGGCTAATGTTGCCCTAAATGCAGTCTTAAAAGAAGAGTAATACATGCAGCCTTGGAGGAGCCCTAGCTGCTATAAAATGTGCCCTGGATGTAGGCCTTATATGCTATCCTAAAGGGATTAAATCATAGCGAAGAGAGGCTCCTTTTCTGTCTCAAAAGAACTCTCTTCATCACAACAAGGACACTTCCGTATGCTGTCAAAGGAATCTCCAAAACAACCCTAGCCATAGCCTTCTATTCACAACTAAGATGTAGTCAAAGGGAGCGTAAATGAACCCCTAATATGCAATATGAAAGAGACTCAATACACAGTCCTAAAGGATGTGTATTAGGTATTTTTAAAGTATGGAGACCTAGAAATTCCTAGTCGCAGTCCTCAAGCCCAAACACGTTGAAGGGACAAGTCTCTATAATTGTCTTATGAGAAGGACCTATATGCTGTCAAAATAGATTCTAACTAGAAGTTGAGGAGGCCTCTACTACGCTGGCTAGAGGAACTATAAACCACTGTAAAGGAAGGCTTCATAATTATGATGAGGTCCTAATCTACAACAATGGGAGACCCCAATATGCTGATGGGAAGAAGCCCTAACAACACATCGAGACTTTAAGGATAAACATAGTATTTTAGTGACAACATGATGATGACAACATTATAATTGAAACTATTCCTGAGGACTGTTTATAAGGATGGTAACCTACAGTCATAATGTATTAATGAAAATTTTCCTAGAACAAAGTTTAGATCAGGACACTCATATTGAGTCAAGTCCTTGTACGAATTATACTACTGCATTGATATTATTTGCCGACTAAAGATCAGAGGCCATAATTGGTACTCGGCTAGGCCATATGCCATAGCCAGCAGAAAAGGAATTGACATGAAAGCATGATAATGGTGGAGCTACACCTTGAAGTCCTGCATTTGTAACTGTGTGAAGGAAGAGGATTGAATGTTGAATCCATATCTCAATTAGCAGTGAAAACTAGCGTAGAAAGCAATTATCAGTATTTTTGGGAGTTGCATTAGGTCAAGGGTTTACCATGTTCATCTCAGTTTGATGAGCATCCTATTGGTGCCATATGGATGAACTTCAGAAGAAGGTTTTATCTAGTTTGACCGGCATTGACTTCTCTGGTCAAGGGTTTTCTACTATTGTCATAAATATCCATTTTGTATATATGTACTATCTCTCTGCTAAACTATTGAAGATCATAAGGAGATTTCATCAAGGGTTTCCCTACATTAGTGTTTTCCCCTAGCTAGTGCCACATGTTGTGTCCTCTTGTCTTGGCTTGTTTTTTGCGATTTATGTTTATGTTCTATTTGCATTTTACTATCATGTTAAATGTGATTGCTAATCTGGAACTGATATTAAGATAATATGGAAATTTGAAGTAAATTTTCTCTAAGCATAGAACATACCTAAAATTAACAATAACACTTTGAGTGCTATTATTGATTGAGTTCTGTACCTCTTGAATTGGAATTGGGTTAGGTAGCTAAAAAGAAACATTGAGTTTTCTTCCAAGTCTGGGTACTTGTCTATGATGTCTGTCACATATGCAAGCCTTGAAAGTGTGAAAATGCATAAGAATA
The DNA here is from genome assembly GCA_000404065.3 of Pinus taeda. Taxonomy (NCBI): domain Eukaryota; kingdom Viridiplantae; phylum Streptophyta; class Pinopsida; order Pinales; family Pinaceae; genus Pinus; species Pinus taeda. The sequence goes on from APFE031135880.1 coordinate 23,450, forward strand.
AACTTATGGGATAAATACCCATTTGGTTATAAGGACTTCTCTTTCGTTGATGTCAGAGTGTTAGCTATGAAATTTGTAGATATCCTAACAGAAATGAACAAGCAATCAAATTCCCTTAAAATGCACTTCACTTTCCATATGCCCAAAAGCAGAGGAATTAACTAAGATGGAACCCGATCCAAGAAATTCCCCATATTATCATCCTATGGTTAGTAATGCTTACAAGGAAATGGTTTGGGTATGTGTTTAAAGTGTGTACAATAAAAAAGAAAGAATGTAAAGGTAGCCCCAACAATATGAACAAGCAACATGATATCAATTTACAAAGCCAATGTAATAATGTAGCACATATGGACTCATCTCGATATTGTTGCCTTGAGTTTACTAGCTATTTCACTTGTCAAAATGAAGGATATTCCCTTCGATTTTGTGTATACGATGGGCCAGTATCTTGAGCACTAAGGATGAGATGAACTTGTAGCTAATTTTATCTCTTTAGAGGTAGCACTGGTGTATTCAAGCTATGTAAGTGTCATTTTAATGAGGTTGCAAATTTTCACATATTACAAAAATACGTCAATATATGGAAAGATCATAAAAAACCATACAAACGGAAACTATTTTCCATTGATAAGAATATATATACCCCTGTCAAGATCCTACAAGGCAAGGACATGGATTGAAAAGAATATATATACTCTTCTCAAAATATTCCTAGTTCTCCAAGTAACAACTGAGCCTCAAGAACCATACAATTGCAAAGCATTGAAACCTATATTCTTATACTGTGGTTTTCATCATATGATTAGGAAAATAAAGAACTATACAAACATATGTGTCCTATTGATAAAATAGCTATATCCTATCAAGGTCTTGCAATGCAAGGGCATCGATTAAGAAGAGTCTATATACTCCACACAAAATATTCCATGTTCTTAGAGTTGCAGCTGAGCCTAAACAACTCTGCATTGAAGTTTTTTCTCTAGTAATTACACACCATATAAATAGCCCTTGAAAGGGTAAAGCTATAGACAGTATTTCAGAAGAGTCGGTTGGAAGAGAAACTATTTTGCAAAAGATATTATATTTGGTGTTGAATCCAGAGCTGCAATGCTGCTAGGCGTGGAATAATTGGCTGGGTGAAACAATAGCTAATAGGTCTCAAACTTGCTCTGGTACCGACACTGGAGAGGATGCAGAAGCTGAAGCTAACATACATGAATTTTTTTTTATTGAAGTGCCCTGCAGTTTCTACAACCTATCAACCTATCTTTTCTATTGGGCAAGAGTGTAATCAAAGAGAGACCGAAGAAAGTTTTTCATCCTTCACCTACTGGAGATGATAATAATTTATTCAAAGAGCTATTTTTTAAGAAAAAAATAGAAATCCAAAGCAAATACCAGTTTTAGGAAAAAGATATGGAAGATCAAGCCTCCCAGGAAAATGGTAGTAACTACAGAACTTGTAAACTTGTCTTGGTGCTCCGAAAGGGTTGTTGCCAAAAGCCCCTCACCTGTTAATGCCACACGATAATCCTCGACCAATTGGATTTAATGTCTACACCAGCTGATTCTCCTCAAATCACGGATTATTTGTCTGCTCAAAATTTTCTCAAAATGGTTTAACATCAAATTTTTAGAGCACTGCTTGAAATTTTAAGATTTCCCACAAAAATGTTTGAAAAGTCTCCATCATAATATTTTTTTAAATGTTCATTTGCGAGTAGTTCTATTAATTGGTGCTTTTATTTTATTAATACAAACCATATAATTTCAACCCGTATTTGCATCGTATAAATTATATCTTTCATTAATTTTTGATATGAAACTATATAGGTAAAATCACACTTTCCCTATAAAATTATATATTAAAGTAAAATATACCATCGAATATTTTCAAGTATAATATTATTTTCATTTTCCTAAGATTACAAATTATAATAAATCTCTCATTGATTTTGAATTTAAAAATAGGATACTCTAATTCATGGTTGTGGTTGACAATGAATTTAGGAAAAAGATTTGCAACTGTTTTCTCATGTCTCATTTATGCATGTGATGCTTTTTGATTAATTTTTCTATTGCAGTAGGTTTTTTATATGTATAAGAAGTCTATTGACTTGATTTTGTTTTAATATGCATGTTACACATCAATGGGTTATATTTCTATTACATTTGAGTGTGTTTGTGTTCCCAATTTTAGACTCAAACCAGATTCTTGAGTGTTGTGGAAAAATCAACAAGCATATGCTTGAATAAACCATGCACATAACTTCATTCCCTTGACTAATATATAGTAGAAGAAATAATGAAAAATAAGAACTAAAGATGTGATCCTCAAGTGTAATTGTTCTATTTCTTTCATATCAAAGGTTTATGGAATATTCTTGAATCTCTCACACATGAACATGATCATATTACATCGAAATCAGTAAATGAACAACATCCAAGACAATTGCTGCAATAACATCTTATTTATAGCCATAACATAATCAATCCACTGCAATTGTTTTCCATTCTTGTCGCCCAACAATAATTACTTCTACAAATTTGGCACAAATATTTACTAAATCTTATAGGCAAATCCAACAAAAGGTATCTAATGTGAAAAGGGTTGAGAACCATCCTGAAAATGTTCCTCTAAAATTAATATGAGATAGGGTCCTATACAAACATTAATTACTAAAATGATGCATATGATCAACCATTAAGGAATGTGATACATGATATCTTACTCATATTTTTATGAATTCACATTAGTTTAAAAATATGAGTAGTTTAATTTATTGTTCTAATGCCTTCCTTATAATTGAGAAATCTCCTAAAATAATTAATATCCTAAAATAAAAACCCCAATATTTCTTGTAATTAAACCAAACTTAATATGTATTAGATGAATAGTTATAAGTAAGAATTCTCATAAATTATCATGATTACTCTGTCACATATTGATATCTTTAATTTGATAAATAGTTTCATCATCTCTAATAGATAAAATAACCATGACTTTAGGTAGAACTTTTGATGGATTTTACTCATTGTTAGCTAGATTTATTATTTCTTTGTGACTAAAGTTGAAAATTGGAAATACAAATTATTTAATAAATGAGTAAAGATTTTTTGAAGGGTGTTACCAAGGACATGGCTTGAAGTCTTATACGAGACAACTAAATATTGCTAGAAGAAACCTCGATATCAGTAAGTTAATGATGTGGTGAGCGGATGTGGACCCGGGAATACCGCATGTCAATTGTGTGGCCATTGATTTGACATGCTAACATCTCATTATGATGTGGCTCCAATGTGGGTCTAGATGACATGGCATACCAATGTGTCAAGTTATGTGGCATGTTGACATGGAAATGGAAGGTTGACTTGGCACTGAGGTGATGTTTAGGTGGTAACCATATAGCGACAACGTGGATACTGGGCTTTTGGATGTTAAGATATCAGCTAATTAGTATCAATGACACTCTTTAGCCTCTTCTCGAGGGCTCGGTGGATTGATAGCTCGACCATTGGCCTTTTAAGATATCATGTATTGAGACATTAGGGCTTCAATGTACAAGCTATTCTATATGTTAGGTGACGAGTATTGAGACAATAAGTATGTATAGAGCAGTAAGTGTCCTAGGCAGAGAGGGGCTTAGTGTTCCAGCGGATGGATAAGGTAGATGATGGAAAGGTGACTCTGTTAATTGATGACTCATTGTTTGGTTATGTCAAGACCAAGTAAGCAAGTTTTAAACTAATGTGATATTTCCCAAGTGGTCGATAGTGTATATAATAGCAAAATCAATTGACTAGGTAGGCTACCGTGGAAATTGATAGGCCATTTTATAATGGTGACATGTGGGAAAGGGATGAAATGTGTTTGACAAGAAGAAAATAAATATGTATAGGAGAGAAGTTACAATATAAACTTAAGTAATACCAAACGTCAAATAAAAGACCTTTTTTTAGACTATCCAAAATTAGAATTTGTAAAGAAGAAACTAGGATCCCATCTTATTTTTTATATCATTGCTAAGATGAACATGGCCTGATTATTCAATATTTCTTGTAATGGAACCAAATTTATGTATCACAAGAATAGTTATAGGTAATAATTCCCATAAATGATCTTGATTACTATGTCACATATTGATATCTTTAATTTCATAAATAATTTCATCATCTCTAATAGATCAAATAACTACGACTTTAGGTAGCACTTTTCATGGATTTTACTCATTGTTAATTAGATTTATCATTTCTTGGTCACTGAAGTTGAAAAGTGGAAATAAAAAATATTTAATAAATGATAGTAAATATTATTTTAAGGGTGTTACCAAGCGTCTTGCTTGAGGTTTTATATGAGACACGTATATATTGCTAGAAGAATAGAGATTTAATGATAAAAAGTGTAGAAATAGGCATCAATATATAACATAAAAAATTTTAAACACTTTTTCATGCTACATATTCCAAAATCTGTAGTAGCAATCAATAGGAATTAACTACTAAAGGGAAATAAACATTGTCCATACAACTTATGTGTAGAAAATATTTTCTTTGTAGGGTTTGTATTGAAGTGGCTTGGAAGCTTATACATGGACCATGAACATTATCTTACACCTCTTTTGATCCCTTAGGGACTAGTTTTCATCCTTGAAAAATGTTCAAGGACCTAAGAACCATCACTTAGATGATCATCATGAGTACCACTAGGCCAACTATTCACCTTAGAGGCACCTGGAGGTGGTTTTGTACCATGTGCATAGTCTATATTATTGCCAAGTCTTAAAAACCACATGTAGGCCCTAGGATGATAATGGTGTTTCTCCTTAGATGATGTCCAAGGTCCCAACAAAAGCCCATCGTTGTTGGGAAAATCCTCACATTAACACCAATACAACATATGTATACCTATGGTTTATAATAATGGAAAATAGTGCTCCCCATCACCTAATTGTGCAAAAATCCCCAACTAACCTAGATGCCATGTCAAACTCACAAACATGTCCTTGATATTAGCATATCCTACATTATCCATTAGCTCATTGAGATAGAGGGTTCAAGGATTGTCACTTGATGGTTGGGGACTATAGTCCATCAAGAGGTCAAATCGACCCATCAATGTATTAGTTGTTGGAACATCAACCTATCAAAATGTCACAGTGTTGGGTAGTAGACATCAATAAGTAGGACACTAGTCACCAACAAGAAACCTTGATATCGATAGAGTAATGATGTGATGAGTTGACATACCCGGGGATACCATTTGTTAATTGTGTGGTAGTTGATTCTCATGCTATCATCTCATTATGATGTCACACCAATGTGGGTCTAGATGACATGGCATACCAATGTGGAATGTGACATGGCAAGTTGACATGGCAATGAAGGGTTGACTCAGCACCAAGGTGATGTCTAGGTCGTAACGAGATAGCGACAATGTGGATGTTGGGCTTTTGGATGTTGTGGTATCAACTAATTAGTATCAATGACAATCTTAAGCCTCTACCCGAGGGCCTAGTGGCTCGATAGCCGACCATTGGCCTTTGGAGATATCAGGTATCGAAACATTAGGGCTTCAATCTACAAGCTCGTCAATATGTTAGGTGTTGAGTATCGAGACAATAAGTATGTATAGAGGATTAAGTGTCATGGGGGATAGGGGCTTTGTGATCTAGTAGATGGATAAGGTAGATGATGTTAAGGTAACTATGTTAATTGGTGACCATTGTTTCGTTATGTGAAGACCAAGTAAGCAAGTTTTAAACTAAATTATGTGATATTTCCCAAGAGGTAGATAGTGGATATAATAGCCAATTGACTAGGTAGGCTACCAAGGAAGTTGAGAAGCCATTTTATAATGGTGACATATAGACAAAGAGTTGACATGTGTTTGACAAGAAGCATGGTATGAAAATTGGTGTTGCTTTGGAAGATAATCTTCTAGCACTCTATTTTTTAGGCTCATAAATTTGCTAATACCTTGCTTCAAGTGAACACCTTAAAAAACAATACAAATTCAATAAGGGATTAGATCATAAAATGACACTATGTATCCCAACTTCTCCATGAGTTCTTCGTTCACCAAAAATCTGTCCAACCTTTTGGCATAGTTTATCAGCCCTACCATCGTGCCATGTGGGAACCATAGTCATTGGTCATGTCAAGCAAATTATTATCACAAAATTTATCATATTTTTAAAATATTTGAATTTATATTCTATAAGTAAATCTAAAGTATAACTTGTTGCCGTTAACATTGTTGATGCGGCACCTTGATTTAATTTAAACTTTTCTGATTAACGTGTCAAACTTATAATTTTGATTTATATACCTATATAGATATTTTTAAAGTTATTGTTTTTTTATTTATATATTCATATATTTTAAAGTTATTGTTTAGTTAAAATCGTAAACAAAATAAAATAAAAACATGTATTCATCAAAAATTGATTAAAAATTGAAAGGAGCAATAATGATAAACGCGTTTATTATTCTAAGCAGTGCATCCTTGTTTTTCACATACCCTTTTAATGTCGAATGGCTTGTGACATGGACGGCCATTGCCAATGTTCATTAAAGACTAACAATGTCCTGCTTAATTCAGACGGCAAGGAAGAACAGCCGCAAAGCACCGAAAGAAAGCAATGACAGATTAAAGATTATTACAGCATACAGCCATTGATAAACACGATTTCTCTAGAGTGCCTGAACGTTCTTCATAGCATTTGTACTGGGCTCGGTAGGATGACATGTTGGAGGCTGGTGGATTCAATCGCGGGAGCAATATCTAAAACAGTGTCTCCTACAATCTTCGAGGACGATTTAATTCCAAAAACAGAAACGGGATTGGCAGTAAAATCAAGAAAATACAGAAAAGAGATCATCCCCAGGGAGCAAACAAACATGTCAAGGGGGCCACTGATCCACAGCAGAAGTGGGAACGCAAAGTAGTAGGCCCTTGTCCCCAGTGACCAGAAATTGCTCCCTCTAATCACTGCATTCTCCACATAATGCACGGAGACACTTGAATTTGGCGTGCTGATGAGAAAGCACACATGAATGTAATAACGGACGCACTGTACATACGATATGAAGGCTGCGAGGAAACAAAGCAGCAGGCTCGAATATTTGATAGATGACGTTAAGGAACTTTTACTTCCGAAAAATATCTCATTTATCAGCCGATTGGAGCCAGCACTGCTCCTTGTGGCAAAGGCCACTATGGTGCCAATAAGCGAGCTGATCGTTAGTGAGAGAGTGGCCAGATAAACTGCAGCATTTATGTTGCTTGATACCACTTGAAGAGCCAGTGAAGTATTCCTCGGCATATCCTGCAAATAATTGTTGAATTCGATATTATAAAAAAATCAGGAATGAAAACCCTAGAAATTTCAGCACAAAGAGTTATGAATATGCAAAAATATGTGGAAACTCAGGAATAATATTGTTAGTTATTACCTTCATCATCTGCTGTACCCAGACTCTTCTGTTGCCATTTTCGAATCCTAAGACGGTACTATTGGGGTACTTGATGATTCTATAGAGAAGGTAGACATGGTAGGCAACCAAGAAAAGAATACCTGTTGGAACGAGCACTGCGTCCAGATTTACGACTAGATAGCTCCAAAACATCTTGTTGCCAAAGTTCTGCCTCTAAAGGAATCCAAACTCCTGGCGGGACGTCTAATTTGCACGATTCTCACTTCTAACGCATACAGAAATGCGTACTGTCCACGCCTCGATCACTGTGGCACTGGTCTTTTTTGCACGATTATGGTATTTTAATTGCAACTCCGACAGGAATTGTTGGCCGAGCCTGCTGAATTTCCTTTAAGAAGCAATGGCATGAACATAAAATCAAATTCCAATCCGTTGATTAATAAATTGGTTGAATGCGTGAAGGCGATGTGTTACAACTCAAGATACTTATCTTTTAGACTACCTCGACAATTTTATAAGAAATAAAATGTAAATTGGATTCCATTGCATTGAAAAGAAAAGAATGTATCAAAAGCCGGCTTCATCCGTTTTCGTAATGATGGGTATTCTGCAATTTTTATAAACCAAGTTGGCTTATGTCAATGTGCCCCATTGAATTTCGTGACAATGCTGATTCAAATCATATTAGGGGAATGTAGTGGCAATGCTTATTCAAATCATATTAGTGACAATTCGATAGGAAGTCGGTAAATGGCTTTTAAATTACTCCATTGGTTTAAAAAACGAAAAACACAGTCATATCGATAAATCACATCACTTAGCGTTGACTGTCGTATTGCGTTTATCGATAAATCACACCACTTAGGTTTGACTGTCATATTGCGTGCGTAAGTGTAGTGTTTGGAGACGAGCACACGTTTTTTTCTCTTGAAATGTTACCGTTCCAAGAGCCCCAGATTTATCTTGATTGCACAATAGTCAGGTTTTGTCCACCTGACTTACTTACCCCCTCCTCCTCCGTTTACAATCCATCCCACTGTATTGTCTCCGTTTACAAGTTATTCTCCTTTTACAATCCATCCCTCTTGTGGAAAAGCTTTTTCGAAATTGGAAAGCGGTGGGTAAGCGGATGCAAAATTAATGCACGCCATCACCCTCAAAGGTCACTGCCTGTCGCCTACGAAACTCAAACTCCTTTCTTTACCAAATCCAATAGCAGCCAACGAAAATGTTCAAATAAGCTTGATCTTTTTGCAAACATGGATGCTATGGTCATTGGAAATACCATGTGATATTCCTGCGGACATAAGTAAAAAAGAGTTATGATTTGCTGCGTATGATGATGCTAAACAAGGGTTTCCTTTAGCACAAATTGTTCAGAGGGAGCTGAGATTATTTAACAACGAAATGACAGAAATCGGTAATCTTTCCCATAATCTGTAAAAGCATCCCTCAAGTGTAGGTAGTCTTCTTAGCTTCTCCTTATGGTAGTTTTCAAAGCAACACGCATGCATTAGTTTCAAGTGTGATGCAGTTGTGGCTTTCGAATCAGCCGGTGCAAGGCCATTTTCTTTCACTTTTAAAACACATCATTTGCTTTTGCAAATGAACCCGAGGTTCCTTTCCCACCTTTGGCAAAGATTCAGGTCCTCCAAACAATTTTCCTACACAAAACAATCTCTAAGTAATTTGGTGCTAGCAATTCAGCATTTGAGCATCAGAATCTTTTGGCCGGTAAGTTGCCAGTGCAAAGTCGATTTGCAAAAATAGACTCTGAACACTTGGAATTCCCAAAGTAGTGTCGGTTCTTTATACAACAACGCTTTTCATGTGTTGCAGCAAAGTTTCAATGTCCATCTTTTTATGCTCTCGGAAGATGGACTTGACATGTGACTTGATGTTGTGGCTGAAGTAGATGACATTGCAAGTCTTTGAACTGCTTGGAGTAGTACTTGCTTGACTGTCCTACACTATCCTATTATTTGTTGATTGTGTGACTTGTTCATTGCTTTTTTGAGCTTGAATATAAGTAGGAGTGGCCATTTAGGAATTAGTTCTCGTAGTCAATTCATATTATTTTCATCTTTATCTTCCTATTGTATGCATGTTTTCATATTGATTGTCATCTATAAACTTCCATCCTATGCTTCCTTTTCTATGACATGTACATCCTTGAACTCATCACTATATGTAAAAAATATGCATTTCTCTCCCTTGTTGTCCAACTTAATTCATCTGATACATATGCATAAGCCACACGTCCAAACACTTTCGTGTGAGTGACACTATGTTTTTTTCCTACTCCATGCCTCTTCAGGTACCATATTGTTGACACTTTTGGTTGGACACCTATTAATGATGTGTGTTGCCCAAGCGACAACTTTAGCCCAATAGTCATTTGGAAAATGCTTTGCATTCGATATACTTCTTGCCATTTCCATAATAGTCATATTCTTCTTTTCTGCGACACCATTTTGTTGAGTCATATACCTTGTTGTAAATTGATTGTGAATTCAATGCTCCCTACAAAAGAGAAGGAACTCATTTGAGATGCATTCTCCACCATTGTCAATCCTCAAAACTTTGATGTAGTGTCCTATAAAAGTCAAAAAATAATAATTGTCACCAATTGATGGTGTCCATGGAAAATTTTAAAAATTTTAGGGGCTAATATTTGCAGGTGGGCTAATTTTCCATGTTTTTGCAAACAAAAGATTCACCAATTTTCATATTTTTCTAAAATGATTCGCCCAAAGTTTATAGTACACCATTATTTTACATTAAAGACCGCCAAAATATTATATCAACTAACATAAAATCATTGAAATCTAAATATTTGTACAAAAATATCACCAAAATTTTTACAATTTTCATATTAGGGACTAGTAAGATTCCCCAAGATTTTTAAACTTTAAGATAAACTCCCATCCTTAAAATTTTCTCTCATGCCAGCATTGGTCCACATAAGTCTGAATGGACAATCTCCAAAGGTGTCTTTTCCCTAATTGACTTTCCCGTTGGAAATGTCTCGCTATGTTGCTTGCCCAAGATGCATCCTTCATATAGGTTGTTTGATTTTCCTATGATTGGCAATCCCTTCACCATTCATTTCCTATGCAACAAATTCAACCCTCCAAAATTGAGGTGTCCAAATTTCAAATTCCATAACCAATTTTCATCTTTGAACTCGGCTTAAAAGTTTACTTGTGTGACCACTGCAATTTTTCTCTCATCCTTTCGTGAATTCATTTACAGTTGTGTTTGCGCACATTCTTCCTTCAAGTCTAGTTTTATCTCTAGGGGAAACATTCTATTGTTTTTCATGTAAACTTTTGCAATCAACTATTTCCTTGGAGATTTATCCAAAAGTGTATACTCTTGATTCATGAAAAATACATTGTAGCCATTTCACATGAGTTTTCAAATTGTTATGAAATTATGCTTCAAACAAGGGACAAAATAGACATATGCAATGTATTTATTCTCCGTCTTCTTCATTAGAATATTGACTTTTCCTTTTTCCACGACAAAGACTTTGACATGAGTCCTCAATATCACTTCAGATTTCACACTTTAATCTAGATTGGAAAACATTTCTATGTTCTGTGTCATGTGGTCGTTGCACCATGAATATAGAAACCATACATCCCTTTGTTTTTCTTCTCCTACATTACAATCTAAAAACATGTTATCTTGGTTCTAATTTTCTTTTGTAAAAGTTTTACTCAGTTTATTACTTATTTTATGTTGCTTCTTTCTAAATTCATTTGCAAAGTGATAATACTTATTACAATAATGACATTGAACTTGAGATTTATCATACCTCTCACCTTGTGCTTGATTTTGGCTTGGTCCTTGACATGGATTTTGATTGTTGCTCCTTCTACTTGAGATTGAAGGGATGCTTATTGCACCTCTATGTGGGGTTCTTCCTCTGGCACTTTATCTTCTTTTGCCTCTACCTTCACCAAATGAAACTTATGTCTTGAATGCATGCTCCAATGAAAAGTTTGTTGCATTGTTCAATCTATGTTCACATGAAATTAGTGATGTATGAAGCTCATCCACTGAAAAATGTGAAAGATCATTTGTTTCTTCTACGACCACAACAATGGCATAAAATATTGATGGCAATCTTCTCAAAATTTTCTCAAGTTTTCTCATTTCCTCAAGTGTCTCACCATGATACTTGATTTGAGTAATGAGTCCAATTACTTGTGTAAAAAAAGAGTCTACATTCTCAGACTCTTTCATACAAATTGTCTCAAAATCTCTCTTTAACATCTCTAGCTTTGTTGTCTTCACTTTTGCAATGCCTTGATACGTGGTTTGGAGGGTATTCCATGGTTGCTTGGACATTGTTGTTGTCCCAATCCCTGGGAAAATACTTTCATGAACTGCTTGAAAAATGTAGAAGAGGGCTTTCAAATCTTTCTTCATGTTGTCCCTAGCAATCCCTTTCTTCTTGTGTCAAAGCATTATATGTTGTTGCATCTACTAGTTCTTGGAACCAGTTCTCCACCAAATCCCATATATCTTGAGAAGAAAACAAGACCTTCATTGTTATGGCCCAAAAGTCATATTGTTTTCCATTAAACTGAGGTATTTCTGGATTAGTCAAACTTGTGCTTGATACTTCCTTTCTGAGTATTGCTAAATATGATCCAAAAACAAATGTCTTCAAAACAACCTTTAACTCTGAGTAGAAACATACACTTACACTAAACACCTTTTAAGTCTCATTAAAGACGGTCTGCTTATGTCAGTTATACAATAAATGTTTGGACCAAGGTTTCACCAACTTTTCATTAAATTCTCATTTGTTTTAATTACGTGATCTGTTTCAGGAATAGGAAATTTGTCATTCAGTCCAGAACTTCATTTAATCTATACTCTTCAACCTGCAAAGAAAATCTGCAACCTGCAGTAAAAATGTAGTGTATATAGTTAATTTACTCGTGTAGTTGATATTAATTTTGCAATATCCTTCTCCATATACAATTCATATTCATCCGAGTGTCTTGACTCCGTTTACAAGTTAGTCTCCTTTTATAATCCATGCCACTGTCGTCTGTCTGTTTTCCATCCATCCCTCTCTTGTGGAAAAACTTCTTCGAAATTGGAAAGCGGTGGGTAAGTGGATTCAAAGTTAATGCACGCCATCACCCGCAAAAAATGACTCCCTGTGGCCTAAGAAACTCAAACTCCTTCCTTCACCAAATCCAACAGCAGCCACCGAAAATGTTCAAATAAGCAATCTCTTTGCAAACATGGATGCTATGGTCATTGGAAATACTTCGTGATAGTCCTGCGTACATATAAGTCAAAAAGAGTTGTGATTTGCTGTGTATGATGATGATAAACAAGGGTTTCCTTTACGACAAATTGTTCAGAGGGAGATGAGATTATTTAACACCAAAATGGCATAATTCGATAATCTTCCCCATAATCTGTAAAAAGAAAACATCCCAAGTGTAGGTAATCTTCTTCGCTTCTTCTTAAGGTAGTTTTGAAAGCAACACTCATGCATTAGTTCCAAGTGTTGGTCAGTTTGGAAGTAGATGCAGTTGTGGCTTTCGAATCAGCCGGTGCAAGCCCATTTGCTTTCACTTTTAAACCACATCATTTGCTTTCGCAAATCAACCAGACGGTTCCATTTACACATTTGGCAAAGATTCAGGTCTTTCTCTAACTAATTTGGTGCCAGCATTTGAAGCATCAGAATCTTTTGGCTCTTAAGTTGCCAGTCCAAAGTCCATTTGCAAAAATAGACTCTGAACACTTGGAATTCCCGAGGTAGTGCCGGTTTTTACGTAACAGCGCTTTTCATGTGTTCCAACAAATTCAATGTCCATCTGAATTTTTGGGGACCAGGCATATGATTGTTGAAAACAGTTAAAATACATCAAGATATAGAGAGGTAAAAGACTTCAGCAATATATTGTGGATGGCAATTTAAATGAGAAACCGGGAACGAATTTGCAAAGAGCCAATGGCATTTTTTCGAATGCAATTGTTTCGGGTAGCAACACTAGACTAGCAAGACATAACAGCTTCCCAAGTTGCGAAAACATGGGACAGATGGAGGGTATTGTCTTAATAAGAGGTTATCAGGAGCGATAGCACCAAATTTTCCTAAATTATTGGGAGAGTTTTAGGTTGATATAATTGAAACTTAATTTTATGATTAATTAATTTTAGTGGAAAATTTTACGATACAAATTACGATATAAAGGTCTAAAATATTTATATGTACACTTTTCTAATAAAAAAATGATACGAGAAACAACCACATTTGTTCACATATATATTTCTTCACATGTATTTATTTATATCAAAAAAATTATTTGCATATTTAATTATTGGATCATATTAGGAATTTGGAATACAAAATTACAATCCAAAAAAATCATGTCAATGGTCCAAAAGTAAGATCTTAGGTTAGTCTTTTATCAATTTCAGAAATAAAGCATTCATATTACGAAATTTTCAGTTCCAATAGAATTATATATTTAAAAATAATTAGTCAAAAATGGTATCTTCTATGAACCGAAATTTTCTATTTTGTATAAAAAAAGCATCTGTTGTAATAAAATATGAATATACCTTGTAGATACATTATATGAATATACCATGTAGATACATTATATGAATGTATGGTGTAGATACATTGTAGTTAAAATGGAAAATAATTTTTACAATGAGTCATAATTAAACTAATAGATGGAACGTGTGTGTATGATCACATAATATTGTATAATCTTGAAATTATGGTAGAGGCATGAATAGTTTAAGTTTGAGAAAAACCACACCAACCAAACGCAAGGGAACAATATTTTCAAAAAATAATAAGGAAAGGGACAAATTAGAAGCTTGTAATGCTTAATAATATAAAACCTAATCTAACAACTTGATCATGGCATACATTGTAAGGGATTTTTCCAGTTATCTTCAATTACATTATGAACGAGAGTTAACATACAGAACATTCAAGTGAAAACGGAACGTGGATTTCACTAGATAACTTATTTTTGCAAAAAAAACCTTTTTAAAGGGCCCTAGACATTATGATTCTAATGTATAAGCTTCAAAATCGTTTGAGACAATTGCTCGTCGGATTACTTTATCAAACAGCTTAACTTTCTCAATAATGAAAGTTGTTCTTCTTATAGCCATGGCACTAAATGAAAGATTATTATGTTTGGTCGATGCATCATACTTATAGCCAAAGATCAACTCAATGTATTATCAATAAGTTTCAAATTGTTTCGTCACAGGCTTCAAAATCGCTTGAGACAATTCTTCCTCGTCTTACTTTAAGGAGCTAAACTTTCTCAATAGGGCAGGTTGTTCTTCTTACAGCCATGGCACTAAATGAAAGAGTATTATGTTTGTTCGATGCATCATACTTATAGCCAAAGATCAACTCAATCTATTATTAATCAATGTGTTATGAATAAGTTTCAAATTGTTTAACATAGTCTCATATAAAATTGTTTAACATAGTCTCATATAAATTTAAGTTATGATTAGGGTTAGGGCTTTTGCATGCATCAATTCTTAATCAATATTATTATTTTGGATCTTCTAGGATATTCTTGAAAGTTGACATAAGACTATCCCTACATGTGTGAGTAATATGTATTAATGTGGCATCCACTCAATGCCATTGTGGTCAATATAATCAATAAGATCAATCAACTTGTAGGTGGGATAGGTTCTAGATGTGAACAACAATTGGCATGACTTTTAAGTAGTGTTTAAATTCTTGGAGTGTGTAGAAAAGCTTTGAGGATTTGTGATCTATTATTGTTTTTTTTTATTACAAAAGGTGTGATTGGATTCCTAAAATCATCTTTGGAAGTTTTTAAATCCTAAATCACAAAACTATGACCCATAATTAAAATGGACCATTAAAGTCAATTCCTTCAATATTTCAGGGAGAAAGTATAGAGGTGGATGAAACACTATATTATTAGTAAAACCTATAAGCCTTCCTACTTTTGGAGTACACTCATAGTTGCTTGTAACTACTAACATCAATTTAAATATCCAATGTTTACCAATTTTCCATTATAATTTCTAGGCTTGTCTACACTCTCAATATATATTAAGCCAAACTTTGAGCATTATTACCTCCATAATTGCCTAATTTAATGTCTGACTATTGACTTCTTGCAATAATAATAACTTCAGAATCAAGTGGTGGAGAGTCATAAAGTGTTGGGATTAAGCCTAGGTGGCTCCTATACTCGTATCATTTCTTCCCTATCCCATGCACATTCACCTACTTCCCTTTCTAGCTATGTGTTGTCTGCACATGCATCCCTATACTTGATTTCTTGTATTTTATAATGCTACATGTTTTTTTAATTTCAATTACCAAAAATTAATAAAAAATGTAAGACAATTTTAATCTGTATATATATATATATATATATATAATATAATATAATATATATATATATATAAACAACTTCCATTACCATTAACCAATAAAAGATGTAATACAATTTCATTTTAAATTTTCTTTAAAGATGTAAATATGAGAAGAGTGAGGGTAGTAATTATTGATCTTAAGATAAAAATAATATATGCATTTTTATAGGAATTACTCACAAGGTAACGAATATTTATTGCACGGGAAAGGGTCAACTTGTTTAAAAGTGTTGGAGTTTCCATGGATATTATCAAAGCCATGAATTCTTTATGCTGCTAAAGTATAAAGAGCAATGGAACACATAAAATATTGCAGAAATATAAACACAAAAAATGCATAAAACAAGAGAGGCACAGATATACGTGGTTCACCCAATTTGGGCTACGTCCACGGAGAAATAGCCAGTCCTTCCTTTTATATTATCTAACAAACTGAAGAGATACAAACTACTTCAGATCCACTGTAATTCCCTCTTCACTCTCAATCTCCCCTTTATTCCTCACTCAAAATACAGATATACATAGATGCAATGCAATTCCCTCATATATAGTGAAGGGTTGCCTTTTAGGGCAAAAAACCCTAAATTAAACATAAATCCTACCATCAGAACTCTGCCTAATAAACGATCGAGATTGACTATCAAATTAAAACATTTTACAAGGCAATTTTACATATATTCTTAGCTTCGAAGGTGCTACCCCTGGTCCCCCCGGTAGGGGGGGCTCCCAAAGGTCGGAGTTGACCCCTTGGACCCCCCTTACATCGAATATTTTATAGGTGGCATTTCTGGCCCATTACGAACTGGGGTCCAATGCGGTGATACCTTTGAATACAAAAGATAATCAAGCTCTACACCGAACAATCTCCCACTTGGAGACTAATTATAGCAACTCCACCAGTGCTCCATTTGTTGGATAGTGACTCCATTTTGGACATGGCTGTTTCTCATCTTCTTCATCATACATGAAGACCAACTGAAACTGAGCAAATTATTAGTTTCTCCCTAGTTACAACTTTTTTTAACATATCTGTAGGATTTTGGCTAGTGGATACCTTTTCCAGCTTCAGTTGTCCATCTTCCAACAATAACCATATGAAATGGTACTTGACTTATATATGTTTAGTCTTGGAATGAAATGCAGAGTTCCTTGCAAGATGAAATTCATCTAGAAATCTTTGTAACCAAATCATTTCATTACTAGCCTCTATAGCAGCAACATACCTTGCTTCTATTGTTGAGAGTGCAACAACACTTTAGAGTTTTGAGACCTAGCTAACAGTTATTCCACCTATAGTAAACACATACCCTTATGTGCTCCTCCTGTTATCTCTATCACCCGCCATATCTACATCAACATATCCCTGTAAAGGATTATTTGAACCACCAAAGTATAATGCTTTATTTTTGGTACTTCTCAAATACTTGAGAATCCACTTCACCACCATCCAATGTTATTTTCCTAGATTGTTCATGTACCTACTTACAACTACCACTGCATGTGCAATATCAGGCCTTGTGCAGACCATTGCATACATTAAGCTTCCAATTTCTGATGCATATGGAACTTTAGACATATGAGCCATTTCTTCGTGAGTCTTGGGACATTCCTCCTTACTTAATTTGAAATGGCTAGCCAAAGGTATACTAACTGGTTTTGCCTTCTACATATTAAACATTTTTGACAACTTTTCTATGTACTCACTTTGTGACAATGTTGGTTTATGATTCTTCTTGTCTCTAGTTATTCTCATACCAAGGATTTGTTTTGCAGCACCCAAATCCTTCATTGCAAATGAGTTTGCCAACTTTCTTTTGAGCACATTTATTTCCTGCATGTTAGAACCTATAACAAGCATGTCATCAACATATAATAATAATATAATATAGCTTCCATCATTTTACCTTTTGAGATAAACACAATGATGAGAGTGACATCTAGTATAAGCTTGTTCAGACATAAACCTATCAAATTTTAGATACCACTGCCTTTGAGGCTGTTTTAAGCCATATAAGCTCTTCTTCAACCTGCACACTAGTTTCTCCTTCCCTTTTACCTCATATCTTTGTGGCTATTGCATATATATCTCTTCCTCCAAATCCCCATGGAGAAAGGTTGTCCTTACATCTAATTGCTCAACATGCAAATCTCCAACTGCTCCTAGACAAAATAGTTATGATTGAATTCATTTTAAGAATAGGAGAAAATACCTCATCAAAGTCTATAGCCTTTTTCTTTGCAAACCCTTTCACAACAAGTCTAGCTTAATATCATTTTCTACCTCCATCTTCTTCCTTCAACTTGTAAACCCATTTATTCTGAAATGTTGTTTTACCTCTAGGAAACCTGAGTAAGTCCCAAGTTTGGTTATGTGCTAAGGAGTCCATCTCTTCTTTCATGGCTTGCTCCTAGTTCTTCCTGGTTTCTACCTGTACTACTTCTTCATAACATTCTGGTTCACCAGAATCAGTCAACAATACATAATATAATGAAGGAGAGTATCATTCACAGGGTCTACTTATCCTGGAAGATCTTTTAACACCACTTTCAGGTGTTTGAGGTGCTTGTTGATGTTGTGGCTATTGTTCTGGCTATTGATCATTATGATTTTCAGGCACCATCACTTTTGCTATGATCTCTTCAAGCACTCTGTATTCTCTATTTTCTTTTTCCTATTTATTTTCTTGTAGTTGATCCTTATACAAAACCTTTTCATTGAATATGACATCTCTGCTCCTAATGGTTTTTTATTTTTCATAATCATAAAAGCGATAACCAAAATCATTAACACCATATCCAGTGAAGGTACATTTCTTTGATTTTGCCTCAAGCTTTGTTCTATTTTCTTTATTAATGTGGACAAAGACTTTACAGCCAAAAGTCTTTAAAAAATATTAGTTTACCTTTTTACTTGTCCATTCCTCCTCTGCAATACCACCATTCAATGAACTTGAAGGCCCTTTATTTATTAGATAAACAATAGTATCTACAACATGTGCCCAAAATTGTAAAGGTAATCCGGCATGCAATCTCATCCACCTTGCACACTCCATGATTGTCCTGTTCATCCTTTCTGACACACCATTTTCTTGTGGTGTTCCTAGAACTATCTTCTCTCTATGAATTTCATTCTCTAAATAGTACCTATCAAACTCTTTGCTGCAATATTCACCTCCATTGTTTGATCTGAGAAACTTCAACCTTTTTCCTGTCTTATTTTCAACCAAATCTTTCCATTTCTTGAAAGTATAAAATACATCAGACTTCTTTCGAGTACAGTAAATCCAGGTTTTTCTGGTTGCATCATCAATAAAAGTAACATAATAATGAGAGCCACCAAGAGATGATACCTGAGTAGGTCCCCATACATCTGTATGCACAGCTCTAATTTTCGCTCTTCTTTTCTTTCCCAACTCTAAGGAATCTGACTCTCTTATGTTTTCCATAAACACGATTCTCACAAAATTTTAAATCAACATGCTTCAAACTTGGTAACAAATTTCTTGAGTGAAGAATCTGCATCCCCTTCTCACTCATGTGCCCAAGCCTATGATGCCAAAATGCTATATCTTCTCCTGTAGAGGTTAAAGCATTAACATAATTAGAAATACCATTGTGTAAATACAATGTACCAATCTTTCCTCCTTTCGCTATTACCAAGGATCCTTTAGTGACATTCCAAGTTTTATCTATGAAAGTAGTTACAAAACCTTCACCTCCCAACTGTCCAATTGAAATTAGATTTTTCTTCAGATTTGCAACATGCCTTACCTCCATCAATAGCCACTCATTTCCATTTTACTATTTTATGAAAACTGTACCCATTCCAATGATTTTACAGGGTTTATCATCACTGTAAGAATTTACAGGGTAAGTTCCTCAGACAGAACACCAAAAGGACACCTCTCACAAACAGATCATAGATCAATACACCAGTATTTTGACGTGGTTAAAACCCTCAGAGAGGGAAACAGTCCA
>APFE031135884.1:1443-18381 GCA_000404065.3 Pinus taeda
GGGGCCCTCGTCACCTAAAAAGGATGAGCTAGAACCTCCCAGGGAGGATACTACCACTGAGCCTTGGGATGCCAGCGAAGCAGTGAGGGCCATGAAGGACGAGGACTTGGACTGAGTTGCTCAAGGATGAGCAAATGATTCAGTTGGGGGGTGATGATGAGCCCCAATTTTGGTACAATTTGAGCTCATTTTGGCCTACTTTGCTTGCTCAAACCATTCCTCTTTATTTGCTTATGCATGCATTTCTTAGTTTATTCATGTTGTTTGTAGGAGGAAGGTTAGACACTTTATCCACGTGACTAATGCATTGTGGTTCCAGGTTTTGGCATTAAAAAGGGGAGCAAGAGACAACGAAAGAGGAGACAAGGAGACAACGAGGTGGCTCTGCTGATTTCGTGGAGTAATGTCCACGGTCTTGGGGCATTCTTCGTGATTCCCACCTAGAACTCCGAGCTCCAATCAATCTCCCCTCCGAGCTTCAGAAGCAGCTAGCTATCCTACAGGAACAACAGTCATAAACTGTTCCACCAGAACAGCAGTTCTGACTGCCTCACAAATCCGCAGTTAACCTTCAGTTGGACAGCCGAGCTCCTAGAATCAAGGCTACTTGGCGGACCATCATTTTTTGTATAAATATGGACACCTTAGCCTTAGATAGGTTGTTGAATCTCTCGGGTTATGATATAATTTTGGAAGCAGTCCAGTTTTGTTTTTGCTGTAAGCCAATTTGGCATGACTTTAAATTATGAATAAAGAGGACAGTTTGTGATCGATTCCTGAGTTCTATTAGGAGACTATAGCTCTCAGGTTAGGGCCCAACCTGAGAGCCATAGATCCCCTCTGTTGTAGTGTTGTTTATATTTCATTTCCAACACTTTAAGTTTCATTTACATATGCAATTCGAATGGTAGTCTGGTAATTTGATTTTCTTATGAGTTAGATAGATTTTTCTTATGGTACAATTACTTCCACTTGCTTAGTGTAGCAGAGGATATATAACCTCCATTGGAGCTCCAGCAAAACAGTTGTTAAGGCTCACTGCCATCTCGTTTGAAGATTGGGGTGCAGTCCATAGCAGACCACCAAAAACACGCATGATTTTGTTTGATACAGTTATGATTTGGATTTAGATGCTTCCTTGTCATTTACACGCACCACCCATCTCTTCATCACAGCCCCATACGTATTTCTCTTTGCGTTTTGGGATCACTGTTCAATAAAATCACGGTACACTTAGTGTAGGTTGATGCATTCCCGGTTGGATAAACAGTTTTGATCATTTGTTTCATTTACACTCTCCTCCCTCTCGTTTCATTACCATCCTCTCCACTGTGATCCTGCATGCAATTACGCTACCTTGACTTACACTGTGGTCTGTCCCTTCCTAAACATCTCCTATTCCTCACGTAGCTTCATTCGTTGACCCTTCACAGACCTCATTTCAACCCACTCCCTACACCTGTTTCCCAACTCATCCTTCCACTTCTGAGCCCTCACCAGCCTGATCCCTTCCTCACACATCCTTTCCTACCCTTCCATCACTATCCCCATCACTTAAATCCTTCACGGTAGATCATCCTGTAGCAGTTCAGGGACATCCTGTAGAAAACCCTGAGTTTCCTGTAGGATCCCCTGCAGACATCCTGTAGGAGGTCATTCACGCGGTTTCTGAGCTTCTGAACGTGGAAAACCCCTGTGGATGAATGCCAAGGGTCCATAGGGACCTCACCTAGCCTCCCCAACCAGTCCCACGCTTTCCTCCCTTCTTCATTCAAACTGCACAATCAAACCCTAATAAGCACAAAATCACAAATATTTCCCCCACTTAATGGAAAATACAAAAACATGTCTTTTATAATGTAAAGTAGTTTAGATCCATGCATTTCCACTCATTAGAGGTAATAGCAGCAATGGTAGAAGTATTACTCATTTTCATTGCTTTATAGAGATTAGACTAGTCAAATTAGGGTTTCCTAGGGTTACATGCTTTGATCTACTTTTAGTGCATTTTTGTCAATTAGCTTAGTCTCCTTTGAGCTAGCTTTCGTCCATCATTGATAAAGCTTCTTCTGTGAGCCTATAGAAGTTATCTTGAGCCCTAGCGGACTTGTGCCAGCTGACCAAGTGACAGCTGCGACAAGAGCTAGTACTTGTGCATATAGCACCGTCGGTTCCAAGTTTGTACGAACAACCGAGTTGATAAAATGAGAGACAGGAAGCCTCAGGAGTTGTAGCATTATTGCTACAATACTGGAGCTCACCAATATGCATGACCTAGAGCATGGTCATTTTGAGTATTGTGTATCCAGACCCCTGCTCCTGCTCCTAGCTTGTTTACTGACCCATCAAATTCTAAACACCACAAGATATCTTGATTAATGTTTCTTTTAATGGATTTACATATTTGTTCAGTTGGATGGTCTAGTTTTGGTGATTCTTGTAATATATTAACAGCCTGTGTTGGTTTGATCACATCAGTGATCTTTTGATCTTGAGCAGTGGATTGTTCATTCATGTGCCTAGTTTCTGTTGTTTTTAGGAGCTTAACCTCAGTTTTCAGACACATGTCAGCATTGTACAGTACGAATGAGTCCATGTCTGAATGAATGGAGTAGATTGGGAAGTTTTGGGGCTTCTTTCGACTGCTGACCACATATTTCATCAGTGTTTCTCGGTACAGTCTCTTTGGCTGGCCAAGGACTGAAAATGTGGCATATGACATGTCTAGTTGCAGAGATCCTTGGAGTTGGCACCCCATGATCTTGATAAGATCATACCATATTTGGGTGGAATGTCAGCTACTACCACATCCATTAAAATTGTTTTGGATGGATATTGGACTAGGGATACACAAAGGTCTTTGATCAGGCCTAAACATCTCACCTGGCTGGAATCAAATGAAAACAAATCTTTATAGGGCCTAGTGATGTCTAGATCAAGTTTTTCCATTACTGATTTGAGCATTAGGTTATGAGAGGCTCCTGAATCAAACATGGCATTGTGTAGCACT
Organism: Pinus taeda; assembly: GCA_000404065.3. Classification (NCBI taxonomy): domain Eukaryota; kingdom Viridiplantae; phylum Streptophyta; class Pinopsida; order Pinales; family Pinaceae; genus Pinus; species Pinus taeda. Next base: position 4,454 of record APFE031135884.1, read on the forward strand.
TTGTCATGAATGTTTAGGCTTACATAGAATGGAGGAGTCCCTCCTCCACTGATTTGCCATTGACTTCTGAGCCAAAAATCAGCTCTGGTTGATCATCCAGAATATTAACTGCATCCCTATTCTCTGGTACTTGCAATGATCTATTAATTTGTTGTATGAAGACCTCATGTTTGGCTAGTTCAGAAAGAGGAATTGCTATTTTCAGTTTGCCAATTTATGTTTCAAGATTGAAGGGCTTTTCCATCTAAACTTTTATATTGTGAGCAGCAAGTTTTTCTTTCTCTACTGAATTTTGGGTGACCTTGTCCTGGTCAGGTACACTGTTTTGGGGTATGCTTGGATTGGGTCTGTTTTCTAGAGGCCTGCCCAAGATCTCTGTTGTAAGAAATGCTGTATATGTAGGTTTTACTGGAGGTTGTACATCAGATACATCTTCCACTGTGACCTCCCTTTGGAGTTTATTATCTGAGAGCTCTGTTAAGACCGACTTATCACTAGACTTTTTGGGCAGTTTGGTGTTTGTTTGTTTGGTATTCTCAGGTACATCTATGGTTCTACTTCTTAACTTGTATTGTTTGTGTACTTCATAGATTGTTGTGTCATACCCTTCTCTGAAGTCAAATGAATCACCAGATTTTTCTTGGAACTACTTGTATTCATGGGCTTGTTGATCATCTTGTGTTAAGAATACTTGTTGTTCACTTTCCAAACCCATTAGATTGATGTGGGGATCTTCTATTTGTTCGCTAGTGGTTGAGGCCTCTGCATAGTTTTCTTGAAATGGAGGTCTGATATTCTGATCAGAACCAGTCCTCCCAGCATTTGGGTTTTGGTTTTTTCTAAAGTTGGGATTCCTAGTAGTGTTGCTTGTTTTCCCTTCCCAAGAGGACTTTCTCTCCATGGTCTCAACTCTATCCCCCAAACTTTCCATACCCTTCATGATTGCATCTAGCTTTTGGTCAAAGGTTGAGGGTTCCTCTTTAAATGTTCTTCTTCTCTCATTTTTTGCTCTAGTTCTCTTGGCAATCAAGTTTGCCTCCACACTTATAGCTATATTCTGCATGTCTGCAAGACTTGGAGGTTCTCTTTCTCTTAATTGATATGCCATATCTGAATCAAATCCATCTGGGAATTTGATCAAGTCCAGATCCGGTGGGGGTCTTAGGTTCTGAGGAATGGCGTTGTATACATTGTTGAACCTAACACAGTAATATCTTGAAGTGTTTCTTGTGGACCCCTTCTCAAGTTATCATACTTTATTAGTATGTGTAGAGGGTCTTTATTCTTTTCCCATCTGTTTAAAAAGCTTAGGTATAAGGCATCAGGATCGAGTATAGAATTTGCAGCTAGAGACCTAAACCAGTTCCTTACATCCCATGTTAAACTTTGTACAAAAATTTTCATTCTTACATCTTCATCATCTATCTCATAGTTCTCAAAATAGTCCTGCATTCTCTTGGTGTGTTGCTGGGTTGTATAAGTGCTAGTACCATCAACGTAAGTGATTTTTCTTTGATAGTCTTGGGGCATTGCCCCTGGATTTGCAGGTAGGTGTAAAGGAGCATATCTAGCCATATTTGCAGGGATAAAAGGGACAACAAGAAGGAGTGGAACAACTGGAACAATAGGGATAATAGGAGTAAGGTGTGTCAGGGATGGAGGAGTGGGGAAACTACCTTGGGAAGTGGATGAGGAAATAGGATAACTAGGGGTTATGTGAGGATGAACTGATGCTTTGATAGGAGAAGGAATATAGCTTTGCTGAATTGGTTCTGTATCTGAGTCTGAGAGCTCTCCTAGCTGCTCTTGTTTCTTCAAGATCTTGGGGATTAAATTGGGGTTTTCAACGATAGCTGGGGGATTAGGGTCAGGTTTGGACCTAGTGTAACGAGATTTCTTCTTTGGAGCCAGCTTCTGAGTGTTGTTTCCTTGGTGTTCTATGAGAAGGTTTAAACAAGAAGCTTATTTCCTTGCAATTGGTAATTTGAAATAGGGCCCCAGTGGAGTTGCCATTGATGTTATCACTCAGGTTGTTCCCTACTTCCTAAAGGGAATACGGCCGAGGTAACCACTAACCAATCTTCTAGTTACAGGTCCTAGCCTACCTGCAACCAGAGAGGGCTCTCTCTTTATGATTTAGCTTTATTTGGTGGATGATTTTAGGCTAGTTATGGTGTGCTGGTTTTTGTTTTGAATTTGGTTGGTTGGTGAATTCAAACAGAGTTGAGGTATAGATTACAAAACAGTTAGGGCCATTGGGAAATGGAGTCCAGGTAGTGTGCTACTGAAGTATGTTTATGAAGACAGAGTATTACTGCAAAGCCAGATAGGCATCTGTGGAATTTTTTTTTAGATTTTGTGACGAATTTATGTAATTAGTGAGTGAAAGGAAATTGAGAATCTTTCACTATGCTAACAAAGGAAAAATGAAAGTATTCCTTAAGAGCAGTTAAGAATTCTCAAACAATATTCAGAATGATAGAACTAGTTTAGACATGAGCAATTAAGAATTCATATCCATGGCTAATCCAGAAGAAAATATATTTAGAAATAGAGATTGAGCATAGGGTGTGTTCAAACAAATCCTAACCTATTCTTTTTCTCTATTTACTATGATCATGAACACATATGAATTATGTCATACACAGAAAAACACGTACATAGCTCAGAATAACTTATTGTTCCAGCAAATGACACAGGAACTCTGTAGCACAACAGAGCCATTCATTTCCACCTTCAGACAGCATAGGAGCCAGGAACTCCACCAACCATTTGTATTAGCAAAATGTCTCAAGTATACAATAGAGCTCTTCTGAAAGAGTTTCACTACAACCGACCCTCAATACGTTCTTTGAGGGGATATATATACAAAATAGGATACAAAATATCTCAATAGTGAGCTATTGTGCAATAAATTGCACCACCAACTCTCTTACAAAAAGTAAATGAAAGAAATAACTACAACATTTAATGTTGAGATGGCAGCTATCTTTCTGTCAGATAAATTTTGACTTTTTGGCTCAGGAAAGTTGGCTGTAGCTGTGCCTTTAATTCTACGTTAGTTGAGCCTGCTGTCTGAGTGCTTTGGTGAGTCACTGTACGAATGCTTCCTCTGATACCTGTGTGCTGATTTGTCTGCTGACCTGTACTATTACTGAGATCTGAATTTTCACAAAAAAGGAATAATATGATGGGATCACCTGGGCAGAATTTCCAGCATTGCCTGCCACCAATCAGCTGGAGGTAGCTAATGTCTCCTTATTTTTACGAGTGTTTCATCTGCTTCTGTATATCTGTAGAAGTTTGGAGGCACTTCAAACAGATGATTTATCTCATGCTCAATAAAAAATAGATTTTCCAATTTGTCATACAGAGACTGCCCAGAGGGAGGCCCTTCTTCTTCTGTGGAGCTACTGGATGTTGTTATTTGATTCTTAACATAATTGTTGATCCTTGTGATATACTGGTTATAAGACAGCAATTGTCTTGTGCCAGTCACTAGGCTTGGCAATCCTTTATCCTGTAACACTGTCATCTTTGCCCTGAATTCATCAATTTATGCCTTCATCTCCTAACATTTTCTCTCTAGAGTTTGAGTGAAGTTCCTCAAAGTCAGCACTTTCTTAGCTGTCAGGATGGTGTCTGTTCTGTTGTTTATCTCTAGTGCTGCCAATTCCTCCCTAGTGTGATTATTGAGGAAATGTATCATCTTATTGGCCTGCTCAGGCATGATTCCTAGTGTTGTTATGGCCCTTTGTATTTCAACATGAGCCATGCTTATCAGTTCAACTTGCTCATGTATTTCCTGGATTGACCTCCATTGGTCATGGATTGATTGGCCAATTTTGGCCCAAATTATCTTCTTGATTTCTGCTAAGGTCTTGCCTAGAAGCAATTCCTTTTCCAAAGTTTTTACTTTGGCCTCCAAGGCCTTTATCTCTCTCTTCTTTTCTGCCACTGTCATCTTGGACTTGTCATAGCTGGCCTCTAGCTCGGCCAGTCTATCCTTGGCTTCATTTATTTCTGTCACTTGAGTTTCAAGCTCCTTGATAGCTTTCATCAAGTCCTCCATACTCATGCTAGATTCTGCTGCTGTTGTTGCTTCTGTTTCCTCTGTTGATGATGTGGCTGTGGTTGGTGCTGGAATGGCAGGAGGGGATGTTGTTGCTTGTGAAGGAGGGGCAGGGTTAAGAGTTGTAGAAGTTTGAGGGGGCTAGGAGGTTGATTCTCCCTGTCTTCCTTGAAATGCTTTCTCCAATTCTCCTTCCATCTCTAGTATCCTTTGATTCATCTTGATAAGTAAATCCATGGTGTCATCAAGCTGTTTTTCCCGTGCAAGTTTTGCAGTGTCAGGGTGAATGGTTGGAGGCAATTTTGCCTGCTTTCTGAGTGCAGCAATATCATCCTCCTTCATTTTCATAAGGACCCTAACACCCTTTGGATCTTTTGGATCATGCCCTAGATCAATGATAATGTCTTCCAATGTTTTTATTCTGTTTTCCTTGGCCTGGGAAGACATCCTTTCCAAATCCAACTGTGTATTAGTATTTTTCAGCGATTCTTTCAACTTATGGGCTAGCATGGCCTTGTCTACAAGTGTGGCATACACCATTTCCCCTGTTTGCTTGTGCATCTCTATCTGATCCATTGGATGTTTGTCTTTAGAAAATACCTCCAAGTTTGTTCTTAGGTAATCTGCAGAGGTTTTGGGCTGTGGAACTTTAGGCTTTAAATGAGTAAAAATCATTTTGTCCTCCTTGATGTCGTATGCTGCCATCAATCTCTATTTTTTGGAGGGGGTTGCCTTCAATAATTGATCATAGATTTGTACTCTCAACAATTCATTATGTGCTTTGATCTCCATGAAACCCCCTTTGATACCAGCTGGTTGCTTGCCTTGCTGCCTTGAAGAGGATACCTCTGTACCTTGTTGCATGGCCTCTTCCAGCTGAAATGAACTAGTGGCAGTCTGCTGGCTGGATTGTCTTTCTTTGTTTTGGCTTTCTGCCCTTTCCTCACTGATGTCTTCTTCCTTTGTTTCAGGGTCAATTCTTGGCCCCCTGGCCTCTGGTTTCTATGTTGACCCACTTGGAGGTGTGACCTCCTCTCTATCTCGCTTTTTTCCTCTCTCTTCATTGACAGGTGTTTACAAAACTGGGATTTGGGGTGGTCAGTTTGCTGTAAAGGGGCTTGCCCTTGACTTTGATCCTTTGAGGTGTTGGGCTGCCCTGCCTCTGTCTCTTGCTGTTCATCCATTATTTCTTTGCCTTTTGCTGTAGCGGTGGTTGTAATTGCCTGCTGGGTAGTCTGTGCAGCTGCAGCAGTTGATGTGCCTTCTCCTACTTGGACCGACTGCTTGAATATGACCTGCTGACAAGAATCCAAATCAAGAGTTTTCTCTAAATCTCTCACAGTGTGCTCCATTTTCTCTTCCTGAGTAAATTCTTCTACTATTGATTCAGGCACCCATTCATATTGGTTGGTAAAGTGTTCTATTTGTGGATATGGACAATGTTTATAGGCTAGCAGCCTATACTTGACTCTCCTAGCACTAATAAATCCTTCAGGGTCATAAGGGACCCACCAGAAGCTCCTTTTGAGTTTGAGTTGTTGCCCCAATATTTGATCAGCTTCGTGCCAACCATCTTTCTTATTCATGATGAATGGGCCTAGGTGTTCTCTGAATTTTAGATTGGCTTTCTTCTTGGCACTATGGAAGTGTGTAAGGTCATAATTGATGAGTTTCCTATAGTATTCCAAGGCAAACAACCTCATAGGCACATACCTTGGGAGCCTGTAGGGACAGAGCTCACAACCATAGATTCTGATGACTGTGTGATTTTGGTATAAATACCAATCACCTATTTTGTAGTTCTTGGACAACTATAAGATTTTATGCATATCTTTGGACAATTTGGCAGGAGGAGACCTCTTCAAGAGGCATGTAACTAGATGGACAAATTGGTCAATAAATTCACAGTAGGAGTAGGGAGAGCTCTAGACTTGATGAAAGACTGAAGACCAGAAGATGATAGATCTCCTCTCTCCCTGTGAATCCAACTTCTTGATGGGGCACTCGAAGCAATCTGTTTGATAGTACAAGAAGAGGTGATAGATGTATAATGAATATTTAAATATTGCTTCCCTGTCCATCCTCAGCAGTTGGTCATGTATCTTGTTGGAAATAAACATGGCATAATTGTATTTTATAGCTGGAGGCTTCCCAACGCTATATGCAGATAGCATGACCAGCACAGTTTCATCAACATGCTCATTTGTGGAGAACCCCAGCATAGAGGTTAACATGTCCACCAGCAGCTTGCCTACCTCGTTCAAATTTGCATATGAAAAAGGAGGTGGCCCAGAAGGTTGGCAGTCTGCTTTCATGAAAGTTTTGTCCACTGCAGCAATGTCTGTGCTAGAGAGCTTGGAGCCCTCATCTAGCAAATACTTAATGGAAAAAGGGTATAGCAGCTGGGTTTGTTTGTAATTCAACATCTGATTTATGGAGTTTGGTGTTATGTAGAAGAGGATGCTCCCAGATGGAGACTTCACAGCTCTGAGCTTCTAGTCATAATTTTCTGCACAGAGGTGAATGACTTCAGGAAAGACATTTACAGATGGCAGGAAGTAGGTAGGTAGATTAGACTCCCAGATGCCATACATGTCACTGTTGTCCAAGTGACTGTTCCTTAGCTGGCAGAAGGTCTGTACGTGGTTCCTCTCTGCCACAAAATCTGCAATGAGGAAATCATTGTCTACAAGTGGCATAGCTTCAAGCTCCTTATTGGGTGGATTAACAGGAGCAACATTGAGTGCAGATGGAGTGGCCATCTTTGATTTTAACTAGATATTTACTTGAGTTTAGGATTGGTGAAAAGACTGAGGAATGCCCACTAAATTGTGTTTGACAGTGAGCAGCCCTAAGAGTATGAGGAAACTCTTACAGGTTTGATGAACTGTGGGGCACTCTGTTGGAAGAAACGAGAGTGTGTTTGAGCTAATTAGCTGACTTTTCAAGGGGAACTTTGAAAACAGGGATGAGTGTGCAGTTTTATGGGCTTTTAGCCGGTAGCTCGACTTCTCCAATTAGTTTTTATGGTGAATTTCGTAGAAGGGCACGGGTTTCTTGCAGAGCCTTGTGGTGCAGGGATTTTACCAAGTCTTTGGATGGTTTCATTGGACAATTTATCTATGAGGAGCCTATGCAGAGTTTTTTTACAGAAATTGAGGAGAAAAATGGGAGAAATACGGGTAAAGTGGGTCGCCTGCGGCAAATACCGGATTTCTCGGTGCAGGAGGCATCAAGCTGGATCAATTGTAGGTATTTGGGTGGACTTTGAGGGTGGCAACAACTTTGGTGGATGAATTCTCGATTTCGGCAGTAAATGACGTCTTTTGCATGCAGAGTGCTCTGGAAATGACGAATAAAAATGACAAACAACAGTCATTTCCCGAATTTTTATGCACTTTTGGCCCTTTGGCGCCTTTTTGGTGATGACATCATGTTGACGTCATCGGTGGGTCCGGGTATGGCAGGGTGACGTGGCAGCTGACGTGGGTGGCTAGGTGGCGGTGACACGGTGGCAGGGCAAGCAGGTGGACACACGACGTGGAGGTGAAGTGGAGGCGCGGTGGCAGAAAGGTGAGGTGATGTCACGTTGGCGGGTGTCTGACGTCAGCGAGGGGGGAATGGGTGGTAAGTGGTTTCCCCGCAGGCCCCATCGGCAGTAAGTGGTATGAAGGGGGGGGCTTTGAACACTATGGGAGGCCGACGCGTGGCGGGGGTACGGCGGTGAAACCGCCAATCCCCCGGACACAAAAGGTCGTGCAACTTCCCTGCGAAATTGACCGCCAATCGTTAGATCAGTGGGGCCGACGATCTAACGGCTGGCGGCACATATGATGTGACAAGGTTTTAATGCTGAGGGGACTAGCCGATTATAATATTGGTTTAAATAAATCGCGCGTGGGGGGGTCTTTAACTTTAGGATTTCGGGTTTAATGCAATCGCGCCCATTTTATAAATGTTTTTATTTAAAAACATTATAACTCATGTATTTAGGGCGGAAAAAGGGGTAGGAAGGGTTAATAAGGGCGGGGATTTCAATTTTTTGAGTTTTAGCCATAGATTTCTAATGAAAACCCATAGTTTAGGGTTATAGAGGGTTAATATTAACCCCTGATGGATTAATATTCCCCAAGAGAGGGTTGTATAGCTATAGTGCTAGGGGGAAGGGTATTTACATAGATTTTTGGGATTTTTACATAGATTGTGTAAAATTAGGGAAGGGGAATGCTTAGGGAGCTAGATAATACATTAGTTGTTAATATGACATTTGTGAGGTGAGTGTATAGGGGGAAAGACTAAGTTTTAAGAAGTAAAACTTAGGAATGGAGGATGAGGGAATTTAGAATCAAGGTTTTTACACAAAAAATGTGGCTTCTTTTCCTTGATTGAACTTCATAATTTGACCTGGTACTGTGTCATGAACTGAAGTGGAACAGGACACTTGAGCAGATCTCAAGGTCCTTGGGGATGTTAGTAAATGATGTTTGGGGGGAAAATAGGGGGAAATTAGACATGCTTCCAATGTTATGTCCTCAAACCTCTACTATGATGCCAATATCCTGAATGGAATGAGTCTTGTACTTGATAAGCCAATTGATGATGGCCCTTCATTTCTGCAACCTTGCACTACTTACCCAACCTAGTAATCCTAACATTTTTTTTTCACTTGAAGTGGGTGCACTTGAATTAGCAAACCCTGATTGTTCTCTTTTTCTTTTGACTGCCCTCCTATCTAAATGTACCCTTATTTCTTCCAAGGGCCCAGATTAAGCAGTTGGGCTCCTTCATTTCTCTACCTAGCTAGTCATCTACCAAGCTTGAGCTGTTTGGACAAGAAACATTCTCTATTCTGCAAAAAGCAATTTAAACATGGCAGGGTCCAGATTAGACTACTGGGCCATCCATCAAGTATGATTAGCAGCAGTATTTGTAGAGTGTGACACTGCCAAAAGATAGTAGTGGCATTTTGACTGCCCACTTTCTTGGTCTTTAGTTTGAGGTTCATTTTCACTTTTCTTTTGACCATTTGATTTTCTTGCCTTTTGATTATTCTTTTAAGGCATACCCTCTTTTCATTTTTTAATTTTCCTAGTGTGTACACCAAATATGGAACCTTTGCAGCCTGCAATGATGAACATATTTAGCCCTTCCACTGTCAATCATGAAAGATGAAACCTATTGGTATAGGAACCTAACAATTAGTCCCCATATTTGTCAACGTAATCGTGTGCAGCATGTTTTATCAACACAGTTTTCTTATCGAGAAAATCCTTCTTTATTTCTTTCTCAAGCTTCTTGACTTCTGCTTCCATCAGAGTGCTTTTCTCTCTTAACCATACTCTTTCTTTCATGAGTTCTTGGAGCCTAAGATCACCTTGTTGGATTTCTTCATCATGTCCTAAACGTTCTTCTTCGTTCAACTACGTGATCCCTACTTCCAAGGCTCCGTGAACTGTCATATCCATGGGTGCTGCTATGCGTGGACTAGGCATAATATACCCTATTGGGACTACAACATTTGATCCATAGGCCAGTGATCCAGGTGGATCTTCAGACACAGTGACATGGAAAAAGCTCAAAATACAAAGTGGTGGGAAGGCGATGGACTTGACATCAGATCAAAGTGCTCATCACCCTGATTCCAATGGTACGAATGACACTCCAATCCGAGTCTGGATGAAGTAGATAGAGGCAGTCAAATTTGGGTTGAGTTTTGATGATCGGGCAATTTTAATGAGGACACATTTTTCACTTTTCCAACAGATGGAATCCAACCAACACCGGCTAGATTCCAGGCTAAATCGTGGCCTGTTTAAAAAGACCCCTTCGGTCTAAAACCGAAAATTCCAAAAAAACCATTTTGTGGTTACAAACAAAAAAAAATTAAAAAAAAGTGGGGGGGGGGGGGGGGGGGGGGGGTGGTAGGCCACCAACCCCGCCACCCCACAAATGACCACAGTATAAATATAGGAAGGGCAGGTCATGACCCTCGGCCCCTCCTCCGCTCCCACCGAGCCAACATAACCGACCCATAGAATGGGGCTCAAACAACGAACATCATACATGGGTGGGTCGGCCCTTGGGGCACGAACCCAACCCAAATCACACCACATTAACCATTAACGACTATTGTAGGTGGGTATGGTGGGCGGGCCACCCAAGGCCAACTCGACCCAAAAAAAAAAAAACTAATTAAAACAAAAATTTGTTTGTAAAATGTTATAACAAGGATTTTGTTATGTAAAAAGGAGGTGAGGTTTGACCACCTAACCTCCTCCCTATTAACAAGATCTTCAACCAATGTGCCACAAAAAAACTTGGGAAAATTTGCCAACCATTTTTTATTTAAAATCGAGTTTTCAGTGCACTCAGGTAGAGGAGGCAGTGCCCACGGTTCAAGGTAGAATTTTGCAGGAGGGGCGAAATTTCTCTTTGTCAGAATTTGACAAATTTTATACGGCTTCAGCACTTCTCGTCACCACGAATGCAATGGTGATGTCTGTTTCTCCATCAAAGTACTGCATTTTTTGGCCATTTTTAGTATGGATGTATAAGACTCCTTTTTGTAACTGATGCTTATACTCTTCTTTTTCATGTCACTTAATGAATGAAGGCCTCCCCATTGATCAAGCAGGGCCCAGAGACACAGTCCAATTCGGACGAACTCTGTTATCAAGTCCTTTTGTCTTCTTTCATGCTTTATGTGTTTCTCCTCTTCTCTCGTGCACATTAAGTTTTCTATGTTAAGCTACAATTTATGCATGTAATTCTTTCACACATCTATAAGCAAAAGATTTTGGATCAAGTGGTATCAGAGCAGGTCTTTTTAGATGTGAATTGCATGTTTGTATGCTAACAAGAAATAGGCTTCGAAGAGGTGAAGGGAAACTAAAGTCTTTCTATCCTGAAGTAGGGCATGCACATCGAAGGAGAAACATGGCAGATGAATAGGTTCGTCATGAAGAGGAGCACAATTTTTGCAAAACCTTATATACAATGGTAGAGTATGTCGGTAAGTTGCTTTCAATGTTGGAGAAAGAAAAAGAGAGAAATTCAAAAGAATAAGGTTCAGTGCATGGAAATGGTGGAGCAGAACCCCCTCCTTCTCCTTCCACGAGTGAAAGTTCTTCTTCCTCTCATCAGCATAATTGTAGAAAGTCAAGGGATGCATCTAAGAAACCTTTCTTTAAATTAGATGTCAAATTTGATCTTTCCATGTTTAATGGTGAAAGTAATGTAGAAAAGCTTAACAACTGGATTAGCCAGATTGAAATCTACTGCAGGTTTCAGCAGATCGATGAGGACGAGGCAAAGATTTAGCTAGCCTCTCTTCGACTGAGTAGCACCACTCTCATTTGGTGGGAGAGAAAATTGCGAAGTAGTAAGAGTGTGGGTTATCTTCTTTCCTCATGGCCTAATTTCATTTCTGCATTAAAGGAACAATTATATCCCTTGGGTTATAAAAAAATCCTTAATGGATTGGCAATACTTAAGGCAAGGCAAAGGTCAGGATGTTCAAAGCTTTATAGAGGAATTTAGAAAAAAGACACTTAATTTAGACATTGCACTTGACTCACCTGAAGTAGTAACTAAGTATATTGGATCATTATATAGTTACCTTAGACATTCATTATTATTATTTGAACCAACTATTATTGATTCTGCCACTATGAAGGCAATCCATCTTGAGAATAGGGGCAAAAATGAAAGAGATGATCATTCCAAGAAACCCCTTAGGCCCCTATACTACTAGTGTAACCCCTTATTGTTATTAGTACAACCCCCTTATTATATTGATATACCCATGTAGTGCCCATATTATTACTATTGTGCCCCATAGAAGCCCACTATTGTTATTATTGTGCCCTCACATTATTATTGTTATGTCAGCTTTGATTATGTTATGACCCCTTAGACTCCTATATATAGAAAGGAGGTCTTTTCATTGTATCATCCAAGAATTGTTCATTTATGTAATGTAAAGGAGGTTGCCCCCTCGAAGAGGCTGAATTCTAAGGCGTTGATCTATCTTTTCTATCTTTTCTTGAGCTGGTTTCATAACATTTTGGTATCAGAGCCAAGTTCTAGGGTTTCGCTGCTCCAAATAGGTCATCGTGGCATTTTCGCTATAACTTTTTTTTGTGATGTTTCAGAAGTTGAAAAAAAACCCATTTGAGAAGACATTGCACTAAATCTTGGGTCCAAATTTTAGAGCTTTTTGTGCTATATTTGTGGAGATATGATCTAAGGAATTTCAGCTTTATGCGGACTCCTGAATTACATTCCAAATAGGTGACCTGGGAAAATCATCATAACTGTTTCTCTGAGAATTGGATTGAAATTTCATAAGATGGTGCAGCAAGAAGGCAGACTATAGTTTCTTCTATATATTGTTCAGAGCTAAAGGTCGAAACAGTGACTCGTGGCATGTCGTACAAGTTCACTCTACTGAACTAGTCTATAATCAGGTCACTGTGGGAGATTCGGCATAACTCTTTCTTTGAGAATCCAATTTGGATCAGGCTGGTGGCATTGGAAAGAGAACACAAAGGGCTACTATTGATCACAATTTTAGAACATAAAGATCTGAAAATACAGAGTTACAGTCATTTCAAGATCGAGATCCTAAAATCAAGAAAAAGCAAGATGAGGAAGTTTGATGGCAAGGATCCGGTAAATTGGATATTTCAGATGGAGCAATATTTTGATCTACATGGTGTACAACTATTACAAAAGGTATGCATTACATCTTCATATTTATAACTGGATCAATTTTTATGGTATGAAGGGCTTTGTTCTCGTAAACAACTTGTTACGTGGTCAATTTTCACGGAGGAAATGATAGCACATTATGAGGATACAAAGAGCAACACCTTCTTTGGAGCAACACAACAAAAATTGGAAAGAGTAAAAGGGCTTTATGACATAGTGGAAAGCAAAATTATGGAAACCAGGAAGCATACCCCTCAGAACTATAAAGACGGAAGTGTTGTTTCTCCTAGCCTTCCACAACCTACAAGGGTGACACCACAACAATTGGAAGAAAAAAGAGAAACAGGGCTTTGTTACAATTGTGATAGAAAATGCACTAAAGGTCATAAGTGTGTTGAGAAGAAATTATTTTCCATAGAATATGAAGATGAGGAAGAAAAGGATCAAAAAACATCAAAAGAAGAGGATATACGCCAGGACCCCACCCAAGAGAAAGAAGAAACGAATCATACCATATCTTGTAAAGCATTGGCAAGAATTACCACTCCTCAAACTCTCAAGATAGAAGGACATATCAAGAAGAAAAAGGTGAAAGAAGTGAAATATCACATAGAGAAAGAAGAAATGAATCCAACCATATTTTGTAATTCATTGTTCGAAATTACCACTCCTCAAACTATCAAAATAGAAGGACATATTAAGAAGAAAAATGTTCAAGAAGTGAAAGATCACATCGAGCATCAAGAAATGAATCCGGCCATATCTTGTAAAGGATTGGAAGAAATTACCACTCCTCAAACTCTAGAGATAGAAGGACATATCAAGAAGAAAAAGGTTCAAGCAGTGAAAGATCACATCGCGCATCAACAACAAGTTCTCCAACTTTTAAAGGATAACGCAACTTTGGTGCAAAATCAAATGAAACAAAAGGTAGATCAACATCATAGTGAAAAATGTTTTGATGTAGGTGATTGGGCATTTTTACTGCTACGTCTCAAGCAATCTATTTATGAGAAGGAAATGTTTGCAATGCTATATGCACTTAAAAAATGGCGACCTTACCGAATGGGAAGACTCTTCAAGGATGAGGATGTGGAAGCACTGTTTTATGCTATTTCTATTAGCCAAACAGATTGGATAAACG
>APFE031135884.1:30585-46892 GCA_000404065.3 Pinus taeda
ATTCTTCACTCAAAGAATTTGTTGCCGGGTTTGAAGAATGTTGATTTGAACTTCTGTGAGAATTGCATTTATGGAAAACAGAAGAGAGTCAGATTTCTCAGAGTTGGGAAAGAAAAGAAGAATGAAAAATTGGAGCTTGTGCATACAGATGTATGGGGACCTGCTCAGGTATCATCTCTCGGTGGCTCTCGTTATTATGTTACTTTTATTGATGATGCAACTAGAAAAAACTTGGATTTATTGTATTAAGAATAAATCTGATGTATTTGATAGTTTTAAGAAATGGAAAGCTTTGGTTGAGATTGAGACAGGAAAGAAATTGAAGTGTCTTAGATCAGACAATGGAGGTGAATATTGCAGCAAAGAGTTTGATAGTACTGTTCAGAGCATGGAATTTGCAGAGAGAAGATAGTTCCAAGAACACCACAAGAAAATGGTGTGTCAGAAAGGATGAACAGGACAATCATGGAGCGTGCAAGGTGCATGAGATTGCATGCAGGATTGCCTTTACAGTTTTGGGCAGATGCTGTAGATACTACTATTTATCTAATAAACAGAGGGCCTTCAAGTTCCTTGGATGGTGGTGTTCCAGAGGAAGCATGGACAGGTAAAAAGGTAAACTACTCTTTTTTAAAGCCTTTGGTTGTGAGGCCTTTGTCCATATTGATAAAGAAAATAGAACAAAGCTTGAGGCAAAGTCAAAGAAATTTACCTTTATTGGATATGGTGTTAATGATTTTGGTTATTGCTTATATGATTATGAAAATCACAAAATCATTAGGAGCAGAGATGTAATATTCAATGAAAAGGTCTTGTATAAGAATCAGTTGCAGGAAAAGAAATAGGAAAAAGAAAACAAGGAATACACAGTTCTTGATGAAATCACTGAAAAAATAAAGATGCCTGAAAATAATAATAATCAACAACAACAACAACAGCAACCACCCTAACAGCAGCAGGCACCCCAAACACCTGAAAGCAGTGTTAGAAGATGTACCAGGATAAATAGACCCCCTGAACGATACTCTCCTTCATTATATTATTTATTGTTGACTGATTCCGGTGAACCCGAATGTTATGAAGAGGCAATGCAGGTTGAAAGCAAGAAGAAGTGGGAGGTAGCCATGGAAGAAGAGATGGACTCATTAATGCATAACCAGACTTGGGACTGAGTCAGGTTGCCTGCAGGTAAAACTACATTGCAGAATAAATGGGTTTATAGGCTGAAGGAAGAAGATGGAGGAAAATAGAGGTACAAAGCTAGACTTGTGGTGAAGGGGTTTGCACAGAAGAAAGGTATTGATTTTGATGAAATATTTTCTCCTGTTGTTAAAATGACTTCAATCAGAACTATTTTGAGTCTTGTAGTAGCTGAAGATTTGCATCTTGAGCAGTTCGATATAAAGACAGCCTTTCTCCATGGGGATTTGGAGGAAGAGATATATATGCAGCAGCCACAAGGATATGAAGTGAAAGGGAAGGAGAAACTTGTGTGCAGGTTGAAGAAGAGCTTGTATGGCTTAAAACAGGCTCCAAGCCAGTGGTATCTAAAATTTGACAAGTTTATGTCTGAACAAGGTTATACTAGATGTCACTCTGATCATTGTGTTTATCTGAAAAAGAAAAATGATGGCAGCTATATTATATTGTTATTGTATGTAGATGACATGCTTGTTGCAGGGTCTAACATGCAGGAAATAAATGTGCTCAAAAGAAAATTGGCAAATTCATTGCAATGAAGGATTTGGGAGCTGCAAAACAAATCCTTGGTATGAGAATCACTAGAGACAGAAAAAATCGCAAATTAACATTGTCTCAAAATGAGTACATACAAGAGGTGTTGAAAAGATTTAATATGCACAATGGAAAACTAGTTAGTACACCTTTTGCTAGCCATTTCAAACTTAGTAAGGAAATGTGCCCAAAGACCCAAGAAGACATGGATTATATGTCTAAAGTTCCATATGCATCAGCAGTTGGAAGCTTAATGTATGCAATGGTCTGCACAAGGCCTGATATTGCACATGCAGTGGGAGTTGTAAGCAGGTACATGAACAATCCAGGAAAGGAACATTGGATGGCAGTGAAATGGATTCTCAGATATTTGAAAGGTACCACAGATCAAGCATTATGCTTTGGTGGTTCAAACATTTCTCTACAGGGATATGTTGATGTAGATATGGCAGGTGACAGAGATAACAGGAGAAGCACTACAGGATATGTATTCACTGTTGGTGGAACAGCTGTAAGTTGGGTTTCAAAAATCCAAAGTGTTGTTGCACTTTCAACAACAGAAGCAGAGTATGTTGCTGCTACAGAGGCTAGTAAAGAAATGATCTGGTTACAAAGGTTTATGGGTGAATTGGGTAAGGAGCATGATAAGGGCACGTTATACAGTGATAGCCAAAGTGCCATTCATCTTGCAAAGAACTCAACATTTCATTCCAGGACTAAACACATACAGCTCAAGTGCCATTTCATACGATCAGTGTTGGAAGATGGACAGTTGAAGTTGGAAAAGATACACACTAGCCAGAATCCTGCAGATATCCTAACAAAAGTTGTAACCAGGGAGAAAATGAGAACATGCTCAGTTTCAATTGGTCTTCAAGGATGACGATGAAGATGAGGAACAGCCAGGTCCAAGAGAGGAGTCATTGTCCAGCAAATGAAGCAGCGATGGAGTTGCTACAATCATTCTCCAAGTGGGAGATTGTTGTGTGTGGAGCATGATTGTTCAGAGGTCTTTGTTTCAGCGAGATGTATACCCCAGGAAGTTTGTACACCCCTCCACGTGGGGGGGTGCGGGGGGAACTTGTCCCCCCTATGGGGGTCTAGGGGGTCCGGGTGCCAGCGGTCCCCCGGCGGGGGCTCGGGGGTAGCACCCCCAAAGCTAAAAACAGATGTAAATTTGCCTTGTAAAAGTATAGTAATTTCTAGTCAATCTGGGTCGTTCATTAGGCGAATGATCTGACGGTAAGAACTTATAGTTTAAGTTTAGGGTTTTTTGCCCTAAGAGGCAACCCCTCTTTTGTATGAGGGGCATTGTATTTGAGGTTGTGATAATGTGTATTCATATGTATGGCGAGGAATAGAGAGTTGAGACTGTGAGAGAAAGAGAGGATTTGCAACGTATTGCCTGTATATTGTGTTTCTTCATTTTTGTGGATAATAGAAAGGAGGGCTGGCTGTTCAGGGTGGACGTAGCCCAAACTGGGTGAACCACGTATATCTGTGTCTCTCTTGTTTTATGCGTTTTCTGTGTTTATATTTCTTCAATATTTTATGTGTTTCATTGCTCTGTAATATATAATTTTCTAACAACAACTGTGCCGCAAGACCTTAGATCTGATTCTGGAGATGAAGCATTGACCACAACAGTAGGAACAAAAGGTACTCTTACACCTCATGTTAATTATGAATCACATAAAGGTACTAGTTCAATAGATGAGTCTCTTCCTAATGAATGAAACAGAATTGAACTATGTCATATTAGAGTTATAATAAATCATACAAAATTGGAAACTTTATTTGATTAGATCCCAAGCAAGCTTAATTTCAGAGTCCTTGCTAAAGAAGCTAGGCTTGGAAACCAAACCACATCCAAAACCTTACCCACTTGGATGGATACATGATAAAGAAAAACTAAATGTAACTAAGTAGTGCAAGGTTAAATTTGTGATCACTTCTTAGTTAGTGGATGAGGTAAAACTTGATTTGATACCATTGGATATATGTGGCATGGTGTTAGGGACTCCATATCTGTATGATAGAAAGGAAATATTCTTCCGTCATGAAAACAAATGCCAAATCATAAAAGATGGGGTAGAATATATTGTAAGGGCTCATCAAACTAAAATCAATGCCAGCCTTGTAAGTGTAGGACAAATCAAGAGGTTGGTGAATTCCAGTAAGGGTTGCATGCTTATGATTGTAAGGGGAAAAGATGCAGAATTATCCAATGCTTTCTAGGGTTGTGATCATGTGCACAAAAAGGAATTATGTGAATTAATTTCTAACTATGATGAGATGTTCCAGGAACCAAAGGGATTACCTCCGAAGAGAGAAATCCAACATGAGATCCATTTGCAGCATAATGCTCATTTACCGAATATTGGCATGTACAGGATGTCGACCATTGAGATGGAGGTGCTCAAAAAGCAGGTGCAAGAACTATTGAACCAAGGGGTCATTAGACTGAGTGTTTCTCCATGCGGCTCACTAATTGTCTTAGGGCCGAAGAAAGATGGCACATGGAGGATGTGTGTGGATTATCGAGCACTAAACAAAATCACAGTGAAAAATCATTACCCTCTTCCCTGCATTGATGACTTATTAGATCAGTTAAAGAATGCTATCTATTTCACCAAATTGGATTTGCATAGTGGTTATCACCAAGTGCGAATTGCAGATCAGGATGTGTGGAAAACCGCCTTCAAGACCAAATAGGGGTTGTTCGAATGGATGGTGATGCCATTCGGACTTTGCAATGCTCTAGTCACTTTCATGAGGGTCATGAATGATCTCTTTAAGCCTTTCATTGATGAATTTGTTTTTGTCTATCTAGATGATATTCTTATCTTTAGTAAAAGTTGGAATGAACATGTATGTCATGTGAAGAAAGTGTTTGATGTATTGGAAAATGAAAAACTCTATTTAAAGTTGTCAAAGTGTGAGTTTGGGAAAACCTCTTTGGTTTACCTAGGTCATATTGTTGGTCATGGTCAGCTAAAATTTGATCCTTCTAAAGTTGAAGCAATTGTAAATTGGCCTAAACCTACTAGTGTAACCGAGGTTTGCAACTTTTTGGGTGTAGTACAATATTGGAGGAGATTTATTGCCAATTTCTCTATTATTGTAGCACCTTTACATGCATTGACAAGTGTAAAGCAAGTCTTTCAATGGGGAGTAAAGAAGGAGAAGTCCTTCAAAACATTGAAAGAAAAGATTAGCATCGTACCAGCCTTGGCCTTACAAGTTCTCCAACAACCATTTGAGATGAAAACAGATGCTAGCGAATATGCCATGGGAGCTATACTGATGCAACAAAAGAAGCCAATATGTTACCATTCCGAGAAGTTCTCTCAGGCTATGATAAACTATCCCACTTATGACAAGGAATTATATGCCTTGGTCTAGATTGTGAAAAAGTGGAAACACTACCTAATCAGCAAGGAGACCAACATCCATACGGATCATCAGCCCATGTAGTATCTTCAGTCACAGACCAAGTTGCAACAATCTTGTCATTTTAGGTGGATGGGTTTTCTTCAACGGTTTCATTTGGTAATAAAGTATAAGAAGGGCACTAGCAACAAAGTGGCTGATATGCTATCTTTCCCTCCTATTTCTGGTTCTGTTATTTTGCATAATGATTCGTTATCTTTTGAAAGTTATGTTGAACAATATGCTAACAATGATGATTGTAAGGAGATTTATGCAAAACTAACCCATGATTCACAAGTGGAAAACTATCACTTGCAGGGGAAACTGTTGTATCACCTTGGAAAATTGTGCATACCCACAGGAGAAAGGGTACATGTAATCCGGGAGGCCCACACCTCCCTTGTGTCTGGTCATTTTGGTATTGAAAAAACTTTGTGTCATGTACAATGATTTTGCTTTTGGTCTCATATGAAGAACATTGTGACTCACTATGTAAAGGGGTGTGTGATGTGTTCTGTTTCAAAGCTCTCTAATAGAAAACTCGGGCTCTACACACCACTCCCTCTTTTGAGTCATCCATGGGAAAGTGTGTCGATGGATTTTGTAGGAGGTTTGCCTTTGTGTAGAAAAAGTCATGACTATTTGTATGTCGTCGTTGATCGTTTTAGTAAGATGTGTATTTTAATGCCTTGTAAAAAGCAGATCACTGTAGAGCATACTACTTATCTTTTCTTTCAGCATGTTTGGGTCCATTTTGGGCTACCCACATTGATTGTGTTAGATTGGGACTCTCACTTTCTCGGAGAGTTTTGGACCAGCTTGTGGAAGATGATGGACACCAAGTTGAAAAGAAGCACGACATTTCATCCACAGACTGATGGACAAATAGAGGTTGTCAACTGCACCGTGGTACTCTTGTTGCGAGGCTATTGTGGGAAACATCCTAAGTTGTAGGATGAGCATCCTCCATATGTGTAGCATTCCTACAATCGAGTAGTGCACTCATCTACACAACGTTCACCATTTGAGACATGTTTTGGATACCTGCCAAAAGACCCTTTTGATATGGTCTTTGGAAGGGAAGATGACTCCAGTGGACTTCATGACAGGGACAAAGCACAACAACTCATTCAGCAGATCCAGTTGATTCACCAAGCAGTATAGGAGTAGTTGGAGAAAATTCAAGCCCGATACAAGGCTCAACATGACAAACACCGAGTCAACCATCAATTTTAAGTGGTTGACAAAGTGTGGTTCCACATCAGCAAGGATAGGATGAAGGGAGAAGGGAAGAATTTGTGACCAATCCGGTATGGTCCATTCACCATTTTGGAGAAGATTGGAAACAATACCTTCCATCTTGATTTGCCGATATATATGAAAATGTACTTTGTAGTGAATGTGGAGATCTTAAAGCTGTATAAGCCACCATTGATTATGGACACCGAAGGGGTGGGCACAGTTCCTATAGTTGATGACTTTGCACCAGAGTACCTCCATGAGTTACCTGAAGACATCATCCTTGATAGAAAAACCAGGACTTCATGACGGGGAGATGTGGAATACCTTTGAGTTGGTTTCAAGGGGATGCACCCTAGCAAGGAAAAATGGCTAGAAAAAGAAATAGTGAGGGAACAATTGCCTCACTTTCCAATTGACTGATAAAGATTTTGGCGGTCCAAAATCTCCTCAATGGGGAGGATTGATCCAGGTGGATCTTCAGACACAGTGGCATGGAAAAACCTCAAAATACAAAGTGGTGGGAAGGTGATCGACTTGACATCAGTTCAAAGTGCTCGTCGCCCTGATTCTAATGGTGTGAACGACACTGCAATCTGAGTCCAGATGAAGGAGATAGAGGCAGTCAAAGTTGGATTGAATTTTGATGACTAGGCAGGTTTAACGAGCAAACAATTTGCACTTTTCCGGAAAATGGAATCTGGCCAACTACGGCCAGATTCCGGGTGAAATCGTGGCCTATTTAAATGGACCCTTTTGCCCTAAAACCGAAAATTCCAAAAAAATCATTTTATGGTTATAAACAAAAAAATTTAAAAAAGGGGGGGGGGGGGGGGGGGGTGTGGGGGGTGGTGGGCCACCAACCCCTCCACCCCATAAACGACCACATTATAAATATAGGAGGGGTGGGCCATGACCTCCGGCCCCTCCTCCGCTCCCACAAAGCCACCATAACCGTCCCATGGAAAAGGGCTCAAACGGCGAATGACATACATGGGTGGGCCGGCCCTTGGGGTGTAGACCCAACCCAAGTAACACCACGTTAACCATTAACGACTACTATAGGTGGGTATGATGGGCAGGATGCCTAAGGTGGGCCGAACCCAAAAAAAAAAAAAAAAAACTAATTAAAACAAAAAATTTGTTTGTAAAATGTTATAACAAGGACTTTTTTATGTAAAAAGGAGGAGGCGGGGTTTAACCGCCCGACCTCCTCCCTATTAACCAAATCTTCAACCAACACACCACAATAGAAACTTGGGAAAATACGCCACCAGTTTTTTTATTTAAATTTTTTTTTCAATGCGCTCAAGCAGAGGAGGTAGTGCGTGAGGTTCGAGGCATAATTTTGCAGGAGGGGCGAAATTTCACTTTGTCAGAATTTGACAAATTTTATATGGTTTCAACACTTCTCATCACCACGAACGCAATGTTGCTATCCATTTATCCATCAGAGTTCTGCATTTTTTGGCCATTTTTCTGTATGGAGGTATAAGACTCCTTTTTGTAACTGATGCTTGTACTCTTCTTTTTCATGCCACTTAATGAATGAAGGCCTCCCCATTGATCGAGCAGGGCCTAGAGACGTAGTGCAATTCAGATGAACTCCTTTATCAAGTCTTGTTGTCTTCTTTCATGCTTTATGTGTTTCTCCTCTTCTCTCATGTGCACATTAATTTTTCTATGTTAAGCTACAATTTATGCATGTAATTCTTTAACACATCTATAAGCAAAAGATTTTAGATCAGCTAGCCTAGAAGGTGTTTGTCCCATCAATTTCTTGTACGTTGTCCTATAAGCCCACAAAATTGATGGTACATTTAGGTCCCAATCACTTCATTGCACATTATGTACCCCGTTCAGTGCTTCACACACTTGGTTAAAGGCTTCTACATGGGTGAGCTTCTGCACACTCATTCTTTCCACATTTTTGTCCCAATTGGAGGGACCATTCATGCAATTGCCTCACCAACACATGCTTATTTACCATGTTCCTCAATGTGAAGTCCATGTGCATCCACGTAGGTTGTTTAACATATGCCTGTACCCACCTAGAAAAATGCGTGCTCGGACCATCTCTTACATTATATTTATCTGTTAGCCCCATCTAAGGCTTCCTTAAACCCATGCGCATCATTCTCCTGCATTCGCGCTAGTCCTCAAAGTTTCCATGGTCCATGCCCCAGCACCTTGCGGGAGTAGCACATAGTACCCATTTCAAAGCCTCGAGACATTACTGTTCCGACATCTCCCTTTCAAATCTTTTCAAGAAAGAATCTACCTCACTTAACCCATCATAAGTAGGTAGATACCTCACTTTTGTCTATACGAAGTGCAATGATCTTGTCATCATATTACAGTTCAGTGTGGTCACCTCGTGCAACTGGTTCTGCCATCACTCTATCTCCTCATTAGAATCCGATGTACAGGAGCTTTCATGCTCCCATGAGATCCTCCCATCCACGGTGGGATTTACCCAGTCTTGCTCTCATGCTGTTATATTGTCAAAGCAGTCCAAATCATCATAGCTTTCATAATCACGCACTGTCTCTGTGTAGTGCGATCCTTCTACAGGGTCCAAAGGTATGACTATGTGTAGAGACTTTTTCTCAAAAATCATCTTGCACTTCTTCATATTTATCACCCCATTCATGTCAGTGGCCTTGTTAGCCCTGAGGTGTAGTGCTACTATTTTGAAGACTAAAGGAGGGAAATGGTCTATTTTCAGAGTGCATGAAAACATGCACTAATGTGCAAAAGCCCTCGAAAACCTTACCTTTCCGTCCATATGTGCCCCTTTGCACATTTTTCGAGGTCATCCCATACCTTCGTGTCCCCCGCTGTCAATCTTCCCACTGATGTGATAGTCTGCACTTCATCCGACCGACTTTATATGCTCGACCAATCACCACCATTAGATAATTTCCACTAGATCTAACGGCTATCGCGCATATCGCTCAGGCAACAAGTAAGAGGGATACCCGCCTGATAAGGCAGTTTCCTCTCTCTCCTCCGCTACTATGTGGCTCCCAATGAATGGAATTAGACGGGCTCCGACCTTTACCGCTTGCTACCTGATATAAACCATTTTTTCTCGAATAAACCACTCTTGGGCATTATCCTTCGAGCACCTCCTCCACTCGATAGCCGTTCGATCTACCCATCCAAGATCTGACAGCTTGGATTTATTCTGCTCTTGCCACAACTTTAAGGCTCCAATGATTGATCTCCTCTACCCATTCATCTCGATCCAATGGCCCTTGTGCCCCTGTACCCCACTTCCCACCAATCATGCGGGGAGGAAATTTGTTGGCTTTGTTAGTTTTTTTGACAGTCGGACAATTGAACTGAAATAACAGAATGCATGTACGAAAGGGGAAAAATCAATAGCACGACGCAGCCGAACCAACAGAAATATGGAACACCACTAGCATGAGCGAACCACCTAACAGCGCGGCGAAATTACCAAAATTTTGATTACCGTGTTTGTTAGAAACAGAGCCCTCTGAGTTCATGTTTGTCTCATTATGGCATCAAGTAGTTATAAGACAGAGGGGATAGATTAATACATCTCGAGCCTGAGAGAGTTTGAGAGTATTATAACAAGCCTATAAATGGTTGAAAGTTTGAAGTATTAAATGTTCAGCTTTTGGTGACTACAGATACTCTGTTCCTCCCAGCGTCTCATCTTCATTCCAATAATACAAGCTTGTGATGTTACATGTGTAATCGCCATCTTCTCCTCTGTTCTAAGTTTGCACTTGAATACGTTATTCATTTTTTCTTCTATGTCTAATGCCAGATAACTATCATCTTATCTCTGCATTGATAAATTAGATGTACAAGCTTCATTTACTTTCTGTAGCTAGCCATTCATATGTGTTTATGTATGTATCTACTAGTACAGTCAAGATTCTCCATCTATTCATTTCATCTATAAAATATTGAGCATTAGTGGTCGAAAGCCTTGTCAAGCTGAGGGTGTTCATGCATGTCTTGAGTGAAAATAGAGTTGAAACAATCATCTGACTTGATCCAAACCCCAATCCATTCCAATAGTTCAAAGAATGATATTGGAGATTTAAATTTTACCGGGCATCTTCGAGCTACAACCTAGGAGAGTTTCTTGGAGTGCTAACATAATTGGCATTGTTGTTGGGGAGAGGAGACTAAAGCACAGCTTCCCTGGGGGACGACACAGATCTAGCTTTGATGATAGACAAAGTCTGGACACTATTTGGGTTGTAGTCATCTATCTGGCGACTCTACTAGAGGACGAACCTCTTGGTGACTCCACTCCATAGTTTTGGCTTAGTTTGTGAGGTATCCTCAGAAGCCACGAGCTAACCCAGTACTTGACCCTGAAAAAATCATCAAAGGAAGAACGGTGTTGTAGAAAGGAGCATTAGGTTTAGGTAGCTCTAAACAATACTCTATATCTCTTCAAGAAAATCCTGTAATAGAACAAATACATGTTGAGAGTATAGCATCTAATACTAGCAGTGAAGAAAAAATCTCAGAGATTCATAGAGCTCCTTATTCTTTAGGTTCTCCTTTCA
The DNA here is from genome assembly GCA_000404065.3 of Pinus taeda. Classification (NCBI taxonomy): domain Eukaryota; kingdom Viridiplantae; phylum Streptophyta; class Pinopsida; order Pinales; family Pinaceae; genus Pinus; species Pinus taeda. The sequence continues at coordinate 41,550 of APFE031135884.1, forward strand.
TTGTAATCCCAAAGGAAGCCTCTCCTCCTATCCATTGTACTCCTTTAGTCCTATCAGTCACTCCTCAACCCTCTATCATTCAGACTTCGTGTACCCTTATAGCCACCACAACTATGACAACACCTACCAAAATGGAAAGAATCATAGCTGCTATGTATGGACCTCTAGTACTATCCACTCCTTTGAATGGCATGCCTACTAGAGAATATCAGAAGTATATGCCTAAGTTCACTAGGACTGAAGGTGTTCTAGCTGAGGAACATCTTGAATCATTCTATAGCTATGATGATAACCTGGACATTAGTGAAGACGATGTATGGATGAGAGTCTTTGTCCAAAGTCTAGATGGAGAGGCTAGAAAATGGTTCAGAGAACTGACCCCAAGGTCTATAGCAGATATTGAGGCTTTAGATGATGCATTCCTAAAGCATTGGGGGGATAAGAAGGATCTACTCTACTACAACACCAAGTTTGGGAACTTAAAGAGGGAAAATGGTGAGTTGTTGTCAGATTTTAATAAGAGGTTTAACCGCATGTACAACAAGATACCAGTTGAAGTAAAACCCACCACTACCTCTACTAAAATCACCTATGCAGGTCCCTTTGATTCTGACTTTTGTCTACTGCTGAGGGAGAGATGATGTGCTACCTTGGCTGATATGCGGGATGTAGCCTTGAAAGTAGAATCAAACATCATGGTGTAGACAAGCTCAAGGGGAATGTTGATAGAAGGAGACAGAGGGGCAAATCTTCATCATCTTTAGATCCCAAGATAGATAAAATGACCAAGATGATAGAGTCATTAACCTTTGAAATATCCAAATTCAAGGTTGAGCAGCACCCTGGGAAAGGAAGAGTTCCTAATACCTTTTCTCCTAGAAATCCAAATCCATATAGAAGAGCTAATGAGTAGTTGCAAATTCTGCAAAGATGCCAATGAAGACCAAAGGGTGAAGACCCCTTTCCAGAATGTAGTCATGGAAGAAGAGCAATTTTAAGAAGAAGATGAGATCCATTTTTTGGAAGACAAAGGTAGTGCCTCCTTTTTGACCTTAACTGCCTATGAAAAGTCATTATTCAATGACCAGATCAGCCAAGAGTGGGATGGTGGAGCTGTTCTGCAAACTGATGATCGACACGTATATAATCTGAGGTCAAAGATGAATAATGCCAAGGAAACTCGTGTTCAAAGAGCTGTTATCCCTACAATACAGCAATCTAATAAGCAGAAGTGACCGACAGTTGATCCCATCATCCTCAAAGATCCAGCTCACAAGGTAAGAGGCCTTGACAAGTATCCTTCTCCTTTCAGTTTTGAATTGGAAATTCAGAAGCTAAGCATACCTATACCTCTGATTGAGCTAGTGAAGAATGAATCTTTCAAGAGATATATCCTCGAGGCCCTTGAGCCTAAAGCCATCCAAGCCTCCATTGACTATGTAAATCTGCAAGATGACAAACCAACTGTTGTTCTCAGCCCAATGATTGAAAATTTTGATGACATCTCTCCATAATTCTATGTCTCTTTGACTATTCATGACAAAGTCCTTCACAACTACCTTCTGGACATAGGAGCTAGCCATAATATAATGCCCAAGGCTATCATGGATGAGTTGGGTCTTGACATTACCAAGCCTTATCATGACCTATTTTCTTTTGACTCTAGAAAAGTGAAATGTTTGGGATTAATCAAAGACCTAGCCATCACCTTGTCTCAGCTTCCCATGAAGAGCATGATGATGGATATTGTGGTGGCAGATGTACCCCCCTAGTTTGGCATGTTTCTTTCTAGAGGTTGGATCAAGAGATTAGGTGGAACATTGCAAAATGATCTGTCTTATGCCACTGTCCCAGTTTTTGGAGGTGAGAGTAGGAGATTATACAGAGAAGCTCAGTTGGCTTATATCATTAGTGATAAAGGGAATCCCACTAATCATCCCATATATGTTGTTGACACTAATTTTAGAGCCTGTATTCTTCAGATTGAAGAATCCCAGCTGGCCTCCATGCATCTTAGGAAACTGGTTTTCCAAATCATAGAGGAAGGAGGCCCACAAATTTGGAACATGTTTTTTGATGGACCTTGCTCTAAGGAAGCTGTAGAGGCAGGTGTAGTCCTTGTGTCCCCCACACAAGAACAAATTCATTTATCTTCCAAGTTAACTTTTCAGGTCACAAATAACATAGCAGAGTATGAAGCCTTGATATTGGGCTTAAACGATGGTAAAGAAATGGTCATCAAAGGTTTGAAGGTGTTTGGAGATGCAGACCTTATCATTCAACAGGTGAACAAAACTTTCCAAGCAAAACATCCAAGGATGAAAGCATACAGAGATGAGCTATGGAAGCTCAAGTGTTATTTTAATATTTTCAACATTTCTTACATCCCTAGAATGAAGAACCAGCTTGCTGATTCCCTTGCTATGTCTGATAGCACATTTATTCCTCCTTTGCCTCCTAAATTGACTTATGAAGTTAAGGTGAAATATAGACCATCTCTGTCTGAGAATGTCAAATACTGGAAAGTTTTTGAAGAAGATGATGAAATTAATAGGTTTTTACAAGTCATTGATGAATTTTCTGAAATGCACATTGACCAAGAAAACAAAACCATTGAAGAATGCAACCAGTCCAAGCTAAAGGACGAGATTGGTCAAGATAGCATTGTTCAGCCGCCTAGTAACCATATACCCAAAGGATTGGTGCCCCTAGAGAAGTTGTTTGATCATAATGATGTACCTTATAAGCCTGCCAAAATAGAAAATGAGTCTGTAGTTCAAAGACATAATGTGGGGAGTCCAGACCATCCAAAGTACATAAATCTGTCCACTCACTTGTCTTCTGCCCAAAGTTCCAAGTATTGCACCCTAATGAAACAATTTTTTGATATTTTTTCTTGGGAGTACAATGATCTTAAGACATATGACACCAACATCATTCAGCATAAGATTCCATTGGAGAAGAACACCATCCCTTTTAAGGAGAAATTAAGACCTATCAGCGCTCTCTTACTGGCTTTGATTGAAAAGGAAATCAAGAAGTTGCCGGATGCCAAGATCATAGTTCCCCTAAGGTATTCAAAGTGGATAGCTAACCTTGTGGTAGTAAGAATAATGGAGAAATTAGGATTTGTGCTGACTTCGGGAATCTTAACAATTGCTCTAAAAAAGACAACTATCCCCTGCCTAAGATGGAACACTTGCTGCAAAAAGTTTCAAGGGCTAGAGTCATGTCTTTCTTAGATGGATTTTCAAGTTACAATCAGATTGTTGTACATCCAAAAGATCAGGAAAAGACTGCCTTCACTACTCCTTGGGACACTTTCATGTACTCCAATATGCCTTTTTGACTGATGAATGTTGGGGCTACTTTTCAGAGGGCCATGGACATATTCTTTGTGGGAGAGAAGGACAAGTTTGTCCTTATTTAAATCGATGACATAACAGTCTTTTCCAGCAGTCACAATGACCATTTGCAGCATTTGAAGAAGGTGTTTCTAAAGTGCAGACAGTTTGGAATTTCTATGAACCCAAAGAAGCAACAGTCTTCTTTAGAAGAAGGCAAACTTCTAGGACATATTGTTTCTGCTGAAGGTGTGAAGATCAATCTAGCAAGAGTTAAAGCAATTCAGACATGTCCATCCCAAGGTCAAAAAGGGACATTCAATATTTCCTAGGTAAGATTAACTTTGTCAGGAGGTTTATTCCAAAATTTGCAGAGCTAGTGAAGCACATCACTTCCATGCTAAAGAAAGGATCAGAAATAAAATGGACAGATGGTGAAAGAGGCTCTTTTGAAGCCATCAAACAAGCTATCATGGAAGCTCCCACTCTAATGAGTCCAGATTATACCAGGGAGTTTTATATCTTCTCTTTTTCCTCTTATGATACACTTGCAACAATTCTATTGCAGAAAAATGATGAAGGTGTAGAGCACCTTGTGGCTTTTTTCAACAGAACTCTGAGGGATGCTGAACTAAGGTATGACCTTATTGAAAAACAAGCTTATGCTCTCATAAAATCTTTAAAAGCATTCAGAATTTATATTCTACATTCCAAAGTGGTCGTGTATGTACCTTCAGCCTTAGTAAAAGATATCCTAACTCAGCCTAATATTGATGGAAAGAGAGCTAAATGGATTGCAAAATTAATAGAGTTCAACAAAGAGATGAAGCCCACCAAGCTTGTTAGAGGCCAGGCTTGGCTAAGCTTATGGCTGAGGAAAATTTCAGTTTGTTAGACATCAATTGCATGGGTTCAAATTCAAGTGGTGAGCGGACATAGGAAGCAGCAGAAGAGCAAAAGTAGAATCAGTCTTTGGCTAAAATCTAGCCACCTGTGAATGGTATTCCAGTGTAGTTCATTTTTTGCAGAAGCTATAAGTTCCTCTAGGGCATAGCTCAAGTCAATCTCGGGCCATTAAGCTCAAATCAACCAACTTTTGTATTAATAAAAACCTACTCTATTGGAGAGACCCATCAGGGATCCTCTTGAGATGTCTAGATAAAGGACAATATATAGAAGTCATGCACTAGTTCCATTCTAGCATCTACGGAGGGCATCATTATTGGAAAACCATAGCCCACAAGATCATGAGAGCTGGGTATTATTGGCCTACTTTGTTCTCTAATGTTTTTTCTTTTGTGAACTTTTGTGACAAATGTCAGAGGTTTGCAGGAAGACAACAACTAAAATCTCTTCCCTTGAAGCTAGTACACGCCAATGGTCCCTTCCAACAGTGGGGCTTGGACTTCATAGGTGAGATCAATCCACATTCCAGTGGCCATCACAAATGGATTGTGGTAGCCACTGATTATTTCAACAAATGGATTGAGGCTATACCCACAAAAAATGCTAATCATTAGGTTATCATAAAGTTCTTGAATGATAATATTTTCACTAGATTTGGTTGCCCAACCAAACTAGTCACTAATAATGCAGCAACATTCAGGGTAGCAGAATTGGTGGACATGTGTGAGTCCATGGGAAATCAATTAGTGCATTCTACCTCATATTATCCTGAAAGAAATGGCTTGGCATAATGATCTAACAAGAGTCTTGTAAGGATAATCAAAAAACTGTTGGAGGACAACAAAAATAACTGGGATTCCAAGTTGAAGTTTGCACTATGGGCTGACAGAGTTACCAGCAAGAAGTCCATAGGAAATTCTCCATTTAATCTAGTTTATGGCACTGATGTTGTTTTTCCTATCTAGCTGATTCTCCCTGTGGAAAAATTCTTGCAAGAAGAATAGGATGAAGAGAACGACATGGTGAGGAGAATGACTAACTTGGTTGAATTACAGTGGATCAGAGAACAACTGGTTGAGAAGTCAAGAATTCA